>CAMOHE010053516.1:53097-144294 GCA_946598075.1 Artocarpus hirsutus
GCTGCTCCTGTAAATTAAAAGGGTGTGTTTAAGCCACAAGCAACAATTTTATTCTCCCCAACGTAACAATAACTATATACATCACTTTTAAAATACACCTCTGAATTAAGATTTATCTATAATTATTATAAAAAGTCTGCACGTGCTATTGAAAAAACGGCTTATGGGAAAAATATTAATTTGATACCCTTTTTACTTTTTTGCAATTATTAAGAAGGTACCATATATTATTATATTAAATAGTACGCACGTCTCTCTCTTTTCTAGCTGCTAGGGTTTCATCTTTTCTTTTCTGCGTCATCTCCTCCCCTTTCTCCTGCGACTGAAGAACAGTAATGGCCTTTGACTATTCATTGGTTCAGGAGGCGAGGGTGGAGCTATGTGATGGTATGAAAGAAAGTAGGTCTCGGCAAAGTGTGGACCGGTTAGGGCATGGACAGTTGCTGGGCAAGCTTTGGAGGCACATTGGGAAGAGTCTGTGGGGGCTCCAATCTCGGTGGAGCGGGCTCTTGGCTCTCTATTTTGGACTCGCTTTCTTTCCAACGGTTGGGGCTCTATTGACACGGAATTAGGGTAGGGGTATTCTCCTGACTCAGATCCGGATGTATGGGAAGGGGTGGCGCTATTGCTGATGCGAGAGATCGAAGGCAGATGGTAGTCAACAAGGCAAGGATAGGAAGGCAGGAGGAGCTTGATTCTAAGGGTGTGGTGCGTTTTCACGACTCAGCAGTAGAGACCTGTAACGCCCCTAAGTAGGGGTTAATAGTTTTTATTAAATAAAATAAAGATTAGAAAATAAATATAAATCATCAAAGTAATTTGCCCAGGACTTAAATAAAAGCTCTCAAATTAAGATAAAAACATAAACAAATAAATAAACCACAGTTTAATGTAGCACCTTAAATTTTAATAATATACAACTGTTATCATCATCATTTCAACCCTCAACAAATCTTAATACAGTCACAGAAAGAAACAATGGATGCTTACATTATTATGAAGATCATTCTTTGCATTCAAAGCCATCCCAACGTAATATAGCTACCTAGCTTCTCTAACTATTTTTCTTGTAGCCACTTCACACTTAGTGAGTCCTAAAAAGATGAACATATCAGGGAATGAGCGACAATATGCTCAGTAGGGAAAACCATTACTCACCTTAAGGTTTATTCTTACCACATTAAACCTGCATGGTTAGTTAATTTACATCATATACCAGATTATGAGGTTTATTATGATCATATCTCGTGGATACCATAGTTAACCATTACCAAGTTTACACTTATACATATATACAAATATTACAATTCATCATGATTCCTAGGTATCCACATTAAATAAAGTAACACTCCACTTATCGAAACCCAAATGGGCGAGCTTAGCCACCCTCCAAACATTCCAAGGGTATTCCAGTGAGGGGACATCAAGCCCCAAGTCCTCACCAAGTCGATTCCTGTACAGTGCGTTCTGGGACTTTCGACCCAAGGAAGCGTCATCACCTTCCCCCTATTTTACCTTTTAGGGTATTCGTGCCCAAGGACGTAACCGCCGCCCTCTTCACGTTTCACCATTTCCTCAATATTTAATCATCATTTAAAGAGTCAATCTTCCTAACCATGCTTCTCAACTTATAACAACATATGTTAATTCATTATGTTCCTCCCTAATCAATACAAGGCGAGTTCATGTCATAGTTTCATATGTGATTCTCATATAATAGCAGTTCAACATAGATACGATATATCTTGTGGTAAAACAATCAATTTAAATTCTATAAAAACCTCACAAAAGATGAGTAATAGAATCCCTACCTTTCAAGCTTCTCAACAATCTTTTAATCTCCGAATTAATTAACGTTAGCTCCACACACCTTTGATCCTAAGTCATGCATAAAGACAATTAAAACTAAAGCACAACATATAACCACATCCATAAATGAATTAAGTGTAAATCTATAGATTTCAGTCTCTAATAAGATTCATAAATCACTTCGGATGGTTTTGAAAAGGTTGCAAGACAATCAGGGATTAGAAGGTGAACAAAGTTGGGTTCACTATCTACAATTAGCACATGGGTTATTGGGTGGTTTACTTAAGGTAGACGGGTGGTATACTGCCACTGGTAGGTTTACTAGTTTCCAACCTGAGAATTGAAAAATTCATAGAAAATAAAATATAACTTCGATTTAGGCTCATGATAGCTTGTTGGAAAGCTTAGGATGTCTACTTTTAAAATATGTAAACCAATTTACAAAATTCATTTTCATCTAATCCTAGAATTTCAAGAAAGAGCTACTGCCCATAGAGATAATACAAGGTTTATGAAATGTTAAGTTTGTCTTAAACCCAAAGCATATTATTCTCATTTAAAATTCTAAAACCATTCCAAAATAGGCAGCATGCATTCTATAATCATAATAAATATATTCTCATGAGTTTTATACCAAAATCATCATCAAACTATATCTCTAGCATTTCTTGCAAATAATGAGAAAAACATGCATTAAATATGAAGAAAATACATACTAAAGCCAAGTTTGAATTAAAGAAAACCTACCTCAAAATTCTTTTGAAAAACACAAAAGTTCGGGTTAAAAATCAAGCTTGTATTGACTCCAAAATGGCTTCAAACGTGGTTGAAAATTATAGTTGTCGTGGTTGCAAAGAGAGCTTTATGCCTTGTGTCTTTAGTTGGAAATTGAAGTGAGAAAGGAGAGAATGAGAAACTAGAGAAGAGAGTGGTGATGGTTGAATAAATAGGCATCAAAAAAATTGAGGAGCGGGAGAGAATTAAATGAGCATTAAAAGAAAATATTATCATGTCTCCCATGGAGACTTTTAGCAAATAATGTTAACATAATTGAGGGGATAAATGGGGTAAGTTGTAGAAGAAGATGAAGGAAGCATTAAAAAGGTGGTTGAGAAAACATATCGATGTCTCCTGGTAGTTGAGGTGAATTAATTCTATGTCTCCAAGTAGTTAAGGCTACTTAATTAAGCATTAATGTAGCGGGACAAGGTTGGTAGAGATGGGTGATAGGTAAATTTTTAATGTTTCTTACGGACACTTGGTAAGAAGTTCTAAAGTGACATTTTATTCATATGATTTTACAAAAATCATACCCGTTAAAATAACGGGTGTTTCAAGACCTTGTCACGGCCAGGCCTTTCCAAAATGACGAGGCTGTTAGTTGTTCTCTTAGTCATGTTCATTTTGGTTTTTTATATTTTAATAAGTGCGATTACTCTGCCATTGTTTTTGTTTATTTTCTCTTACCAATCTCTATATTTGTGTGGGTTTAGTTTGTTTATGGTTGTAACAACAAAGGTGGTCTCCCAGCCTTCCGAATTTAGTTGTTTTTTGGTGGATATTAGTCTATTTGAAGTATTTGGTGGCCTCTGTGCTATATGTTATATGCTCTCAATAGATCAGAGGACTCCATTGATTGTAGAGATCTTGTCAAAACAAACCTTATATGTACTCTATTATCAATGTGCTGAGGAATTTTGCCATAATCGAGCTTGGTATAAGTCTTTTTCTTCAAACTTCACCAGATTTTATTAATGGACCCATACGAAATTGGAAATATTATCTCATATAATTTGGAGTATTTTGTACTGATGTTTATAGTTTAATGAAAAATCTTTCCCGATTAAAAAAAAAAGATTAATAGTATGCATGTTTTTACAAATAAGGTTAATTTTAGTAGTACTCCATTACAAAAGAGTATTTCAAATGTAACACCGCTTCATAACATTTTTGTTTCTAGCAGTACTATATCAACAAAAAGGAACAGAGTCACCTGCAGACAATGATGGATGACCATGCCCTGAAACTTTTTTTCCTTCTGCTCTTTCTTTGTTACCGGTGCTTCTTTATTCTATTGTTTTTCACTTTTCTGCCCCTTTCTTTATCTTTTCTTCGAACAAGCTGCAGCTTTCTCTTATGGACGTTATAATCACGATTCACAGCCAGATGCGCTACTACAATCGAGCTTGTAATTAGTGCCAATGCTGAAGAAACATCTCTTATAAGTGAAGATCGATTGGAATTAACAGTTTTGGTTTAAAAATTGTAGCATGTGAGAGCTACACTGTAGCTTTTTATTGTAGCAATAAAAATTTTGTACTCTTCACAGTTGTAATTAATAGTTAAAATCGATCTTTCAAACGGCCTATTAAGTGCTGGATTGGATTCTTCATATTTTCTTCATTGATGATTAATATTGTGGGATAATAATTAAGATAGGATAACACGAATATGTACCTTTACATGAAGTACCCAAAGCACTTGACCTTTCTCTTCACAGCATTTGAAGTTTATATTATTAAAAAAAAAACCCACTTTGGGTTGTGTCTCTAAAGGCGCCAATTGGTCTTTATTTTCGGTTTAAATAACAAATGAAATGTGTCCTCACTTGATTTGCTATGTAAGTATCGTATATTCACGAAGCAAAACTTTCATTTCTTCAAAAAATAATTATGATAATTTTCAAAATGATCAATGTATGCACGCAGTAGCATGTTGAAGTCATAAATTATGACCCGTGTTGTCCAGTGTGTCATGTTATAAACGTATCATGCAAATGGAAATAATAGCCATTATAGCATATTATCAAATATAGTCATTAATCACTCTAATGCCATGATTCCTCCTAATCGAAAAAGAAAAGGTTTTAAAAATACAACAATTCCAAGTCTCCAACAATACAATTATAGTGTATTATCGGTTTTCGGTTGACTTTTGACTACCTACAACTTTAGTAGCTCCTACAAGTTTTTTATGAAGTTTTCAGAGTAACTAAGCCCTTTTAAAACTTTAAAATCATAAATAAATGGTTCTTAACCATTTAATTAATTTTTAAAAAAATTCTCTGACCTCATAGAAATTATTATAATTGATTGGTAATATTTTGAAACCCTTTAAAAATAAAATTTGAACCAAAATTATTTACCTTATCTAAAATTGATAACGTTTAGTCATTTCTTAAAATTTCTCCCACTCTGGCAGGATTTGACTAGTTAAATTCAAATGGGGTGTTTGGGAGTGGTGGTTCCCACTGGTTCCCACCACAAAATCAGTTATAAACAGTAAAAAGCTTTCACATGCTATAGTACCAATAAAAAAAATTGCTACAGTGTAAAACTCTCACATGCTACAGTAAAAGTGGTTCTCACCACTGGTTCCCATCATTTTTCCAAACACCCACAAAGTCAAATCTAGATAGAGTTTTAAAAATTCAAATCTAAGATAATCTTGAAAAAAAAAAAACTAAGATAAGTTTTTCAAATCTAAAAAATTAAAATTCTTAGCTTGAAATAAAATTTTAACAATCAAATGTCTTTAACATATGTTAAAAGATGGAGTTTTGATCATCATACCAAAACCCAAGTTAAATCTTCAAGATTTGATTTAGATAATTTGAAAACCTTCTTACAAATTTAGATAAATTGTAATTGTTTGAAAAAACACAAAATTGACAACATAAATTTTTTTTTTTTTTTGAAGGGACAACACAAAAATTTTTGAAACTACAAAAATTAATATTAGTGCAATGGTTGGCGGAACCGCTCTCCCTAACCGAGCAAGCACGACCCCCTGGTTGCAAGCCACGCATGGCTTAGTTGGCTTAGCCATTGACCGAAAATAGTTAACCTATATGCTGTCCACATGCCATGGCACTGACCGTAAGGATCGTGAATCCCTCTAGTTCACACCCCCAGCACGTGCACCAACATGAGCGTGGCTTTATGACTTGGGTAAGGGATTTCAATCCCCTTGCCTCTGTGTTGTTAGTTTTCAAACCATCTTGAACCCTTTTGGGTTTTTTGGTCATCAAGCGTACTGCGTTACCATGTATTTTTTGGAAAAATAAGAAAATCAAATAATATTTAGGATTTCTTTATTATTTTTCTTCAGGTGTCGTTTTTTGCTTAGAAAAGAATAAACATCTAGCAGGGAAATTACACTGATGATAAACCACTCATCTAGTAAATACACATATAAAAATTTATTACAATCAAGAATTAAATAAATATCATCATATGGCATAAATAATAATTAACGATTCCATAAATATGATAACAATGAAGATATACATCTCATGTATATTCTATAATGATCACTCGTAGAGCCTAGGTTTCATCTCCCTAAATACTATTATTAAGCAAATTAAAATATATACATCTATAAAAATCATGATTATAGAAGACAATTATGAGTTTGTTCTAATACCGATTGTTGGTTTGAGAAACTAGTTTTTGAAAAATTAATTATATAACGTAATAATAAGGATTTTATACATTTTCTGAACCATAAGAATCTTTCTCATATAGCTAAAAATAATCATCAAATAATTGTTTATGTTATGATCGTTACCGTAAAAGAATAAAAATTTTATTTATTTGTTAGTCCTACTAGATCTACCTGTTGAACCTATCTAAATGAACACGTAGATAATCATAGAAATAAATTGTATTGAGAGGTTAGTCTATACGAACAATAATAAAAAGCATTAATCACAAACATAAATAAAAATAAATGAACACCAGATGTGATTATTTAACATGATTAAAATCCAACTTGGGAAAAAACCACAAGTGTTAAGTACACTAGCTCAAAAGGTAAAACTCTTATTACTTCGAGTTACATTGCAAGGTATTGGAATTATAAGAATACTTAAACTCTCCACCAAACCTAAACTCATGGAATCTCCCCTTTTCTACTAGTCCCGGCTTGTGTAGCTTGCCTTCAGTCTAACTAACATACTTCGAGAACAACCACTTGCTTTTGGTTCACTAACCTATTCCAAGTGGATGACCTTCCTAGATCGATTTTTACAAGGATTTAAAGACAACGGTTAAGCCCAACTATGCTCTTGTTTTCTCTCATTCTTAAATCTCACAATGAAAACACTCAAAATACAAAGAAATTACTCAAGTGTCTTCTTAAAAGTCCTTAAACCTAAGGGTCTATTTATAGTGCATGTCCTCTTCATCTCAATTGCTCAAAAATGGCTTCAAATCTGTTATTATCAATTTGGATAACAATCCTCCTTTAATTCCTCAGATTTGCCATTAATTTCTATAGTATTCTCCTTTGATAGGCACTGCATTCATGATAAGGTTATAATAAGGATCTACGTTCAATTAGGGAGGTGATTTATCTTGGTGGTTAGAGTAGATTGACTCTATGGTAGATACATTAGTATGGTAGACTTATTCATGGTCAAACACCAGTGTGGACCTAAAGTGTAATTATTTAATAATAATTATGTTTCACTTAAATCAATTTGCTTTGACGATCATTTATGTGTCGTCTTAATCTTGAATTCGATTCATGATTCTCTATTTATCACTTATATATTTTGATATGCTAAAAGCAGGAGTTTCGATGAACGAAGACTCTATTTGTCAATATGTTGGATATATATACTATATTCGATGAGAGCATCATTCATAGATACAGAATCCATAGCTCTCTAACAAAGGATCAATTTTATCCTCCAAAGGTATTATTCGAGTTTTGAAAAATAGAACAAGGCCTTGATCATCTAGATACATATGGTAATTAGATCATATGTCGCTTGCAACTAAAAAAGGAATGAATTTTTCAATGACGAAATAATGGAATTTTAAGATAAAATAATCAAGAGGTAAAATGAAATCTATCCTTCATCTGATTATGGATAACTTATGGGGACACATGTCATATAAAAGGTCATAAACAAGACTAATTTTGGAATCTTGTATTATGGTAAATTATCAACAATGTATCTTAGTATCTAAAGTGGAGTGACAAAGAAGTTTATAATCACAAAAATTAATCAGGGATTAATTTATCTGTTATTATTGAAGTTTGATAATATATGTCTATCGAGTCCCAATGCCACACATTAATTTATTTATAACAGATTGAACAAATATAAATTACCACTAGTAAGATAGAAGTATACGCGAGTCAGACTATTGTGCCTCACAGGTCATGTGAGACACAATCCACCTCAGGACTATTAGGTGGTGCATGCCTACAAGGGTTGGCACCACACTCTATGATTATTTTAGAATTAATTATGTAATTACTTCTAGAAAAAAATTATTCAAATTGGTGATTGAGATTTTGGATAATTAGTTATTTAAATAATTAATGTAAATAAATTGTATATGAATAAAGCACGAATATAGATGATTAGTAAAATTAGTTAATCATTTGAATGATTGAATTCTAATTGCAATTGGAATTTTTCGAATTGGAACTATCCTAAATGATGCAGAAATCACAATTTTCTTACAGTTTGATTGGTTGAATTTCTATACTTACTTAGGAAGGCTTTGCACAAAATTGAAAGTGGCGTTATCTGTTGTATACACCAATTGTAGAGGAATGATGAAAGAATTTATCACCTAGATTTCTGATAAACTTCCACATCCTCCACCATTTCTACAAATAGAAGCCTTTTATTTATTTATTTTTAGATTGTGATAGAGCAAATTAGAGAGAGCACAACTTAGATTACTCATCTTTAGTAATCCTAGTTTATCAACATTATAGGGTTCGTTTGGTGCGTGGGTTTAGAATAATGTGATTTAAAACTTTATAGTTTAAATTATAAGTTTTAAACCGTGTAGTTAAGCTGTAGTTTTGAAGTAGCATTTGAAATGTAAAGGTTTAAAACAAGATAGAACATCACATCAAGTTAAACAAGAATAAAACATCACATCAAGTTTAAAACGAGAACTGATGTTTAAAAAACTATGGTTTATAAAAGAAAAACAAAAATGAGAATGGTTTTTATTATAGAAAATGGTTATAACTATATGAATTTGAGGAGATTAAAAGTTTGGATTTTAAGAGTTTTGGCTAGTTTAAAACCACCTCTATGGTTTGAATCAGCCTTAGTTATCAAACGTTAGTTTGAACTACCTCTATAGTTTGAACCGGCTTAACAGTTTTAAACCTATGTACCAATCAGCCTGATAGTGTTTAGAAGGAGGGTAGCAGTGATAGAAATCTGTTGTAGTTCTCAATTCTTCTCCAATCTCTCTTGGTTTTGGAGGCCTAAAAAGGTCTATTAATCATATACCACCAAAGGTCTATTTATAGCACAAAATAACTAAAAACTATAATCTCAAAAAATCTAAAAACTATAATCTCAAAAAATTTCAAACTTTGTTTCCGTGTGGAACATGCCCACTTCCCACAAGGAGTGAGCATGTAGAAGGAGACGACCACGTATTGTCACCCATGTTCTGTGCAGTTGTAAAAATCAATGTAATCCTATTTGATTTCAGAATTGATTCAATATTTATTTAATATTTTTCCTTACACTTCAAATATATTTTTCATAACTAACACAATCAGTTTTTTAAAAATATTTACTTTAACGATTAACAATAGTTACTTTGCACATCCGATGTTCATTTTGTCAACTAAAATGTATGTGACACAAATATATCAATCTTACATGAAAACATGTTTCTATGTGTAGTTAGGCACCAACCCAGTACGAAAAAACTATACAGGGCGTTTTTTATATCAGTCCCGTAACATTAAAACTCATCAAGGCTATCAAGGTGAGCATATTGGACACATATAAAGTTAAAAACTGCAATAATTATTTATATTTTACTTGCTCATATATTGAGTTTGATTTATGCCATGGAATCAAAATTGCACTACTAAATTATATACGTAAATTATAAGGAAATGAGAAGTTATACGACTTAACTCCAACATAATATATAGCTGGCTCTTTTAGACACTTAGATATTTTTCAACAACTCCGGTCCATTTACGGTTATTGTTTCTCTGAACATATTAGCTAAATAATCCCAATACGTTATATAAGGCAAAGAAAATATTAAGATAGTCTAAAGTTATAATCATTTTCTATATAGATTTAACCTCCACAATAATATTTAGAATTAAAGTTAAACTGTAGATTACGTTTAACCTGTAATATTAATACTTTCTTCACGAGTTCTATTAAGTCCCTGATGAGTAAAATTTTTATGATCTTATCATATGTATACACACATATATATAAATGGTTTATTTGATAACTTATATCAAATATGCCTCAATATTTATTACCTAAGTATTAAATTAATATTTGAGATAATATTATCTCTCTAAAAAAAACTATGGATTTCTTAGAAAAGGGAGAAAGGGGAGAGAGCATTGTCTTAGAAGAGAGAAAACAAATTTAAAGGGTAAAAAAAGAAAAATCACATACCTTTAAAATTAGAAGATTATTTACACAAAATCCCCTAAAGATTTCATGTTATCTCAATTTGGCCCCCAACATTTAATTTTAGATATCTAACTAAACATTTCTAAAAAATACATTTTTAGTCCTTCTATTACTAAAATTTCTATTTTAGGACAAAATGTAGCACATATATCGGCTGTAAGAGTTTTATAATCGGAAAAATGGTTTAAATATGTATACTCTTACAATGGAAAAAAATGGTTTATATATATATATATATATTAACTTGTACTACAAGGAAAAAAGAAAAACAAATCCAGGTTGAGGGATACAATTTAGCTTTTTAATTCTAGATGTGTTTTTTATTTTAGAATTGTTTTCTAGAATCTGTTTCTCTTTTTTTGTCTCTCTTATAACATTTACTATCATCTATGCTACATTATATCTAAAATTAAAAAGTTACTAATGGAGAAGGTCAAAATTATATATTTCAAAAATTTCAGGGCAATCACACGGCTAAAACTAAACATCATGACCTAAATTGAGATAACATGCATTCTACAAATTTGTGTAAATAATTCTATGTTAAAAATGTTGTTTATTACTAATTATTACTACTATTAAAATTTAAAAACTTTGTTATAGATATACTATAATTCCCTTAAGCTTTGATACGATGTAATTCATATTTCATGTGTAACTCTTTCCATATAGCTGTGTTTGGGCCCTAGGGAGCTCAATTTTGTTCACTTTTTCAAAGCACAGTCAGAAAAAAGATGAGCCGGCGATTCAATAATCGAAAAAAAAAAAAGTATTTTGCGCCATGTTGAGCAGGTAAAGCCATGCAGCTAAACCGATATTTTTGTCTTTTTTGTGTTTCTTTTTCTTCTGTAAAAAATGCAGTTTATTAAAGTCTTAGAGTTTAAATCTCTTTTACCTCAAGGGACAAAAAAAAAAGAATAAAATTATCAACGGTGAAGCAGACATTTTTGTCGTAATAGTAGGTACTTTATATTTATATTAACTATAAAATTAATTTTTTAATAATTTAATTTATAAGTATCCATTATGAATTGTTGTGCATATATATAAAAGCTACCTCTTGATAATGATGTAATCAATGAACTTAAATTCTTTTTCCAAGTTTGATGGATTAAATGATGTCTAACTTATTGAATTATTATGATACATTATTTAAAAAATATTATATTATAATATATTATTTAAAAATATAAAATAATAACTAATTGATTTTTATATTTTTTTTATTAAATATTATCTTAATATAATAAAATTGAACAAGTAATAGTGATCTCCATCCATAATTAATTCGTCCTTATTTTTTGTGGAATTAATTCATCATTATTATTTTTGAATTAATTGTCATTATATATGTTAATTATATTAAATAAAGACACACGACAAAACACTCTGGACTGTGATCATTTTAAATTGGAACGCATTAAATTGGCTTCGAGTAAAAGTCATTCCTTAAATTTCGGGATTTGACAAGCCTCTTTATTTCTCGTGGCCCTGCAGGGGATCGGCGAAGGAAGGATTTTGGTGGTGCCATTTTCCCCCACAAATTTGAGCAAACCTATGTACCTCAGAAGGTACAAAACAGAACCTAAGGAAAACTAAAATCAAGCTATCAAAATTTTGGGTTTGCCAATCGATGCGTCATTTTAAAGAGCCTTTGTCGAGCTTTTTATTTTGTGGCATTGAGCGGGTAATCTTTTTTTGGGTCTCAATGTTTGTATTTTGTTCATGTGCTTCTTTGTATGTGCTGGTGGCTCTAATTTTGGTCGGGAATATATTTTGTACTCAATGGACGACATACACGACTTAGTTTATACTATTGTTAGTATAATAGTTTATACTATTATTATTAGTATAAACGGATCAGGGTCCGTTTGGTATCAGTTATTTAAACAATTTTTTGTTTTTCAAATAAAAAATGAAATTTTTTTGAAAATACGTTTGGTGACATTGTTTTTGTTTTTTTGTTTTTTTTAAATTGTTATTTAATTTTTTAAAATTATAGAAACAAAAATCTGTTGTTTCCAAAAATTTTTAAAACAAAAATTTTAAGTTGTGGCCCACCAAAGATTTAGTAAGATTGGTAACTATTTAAGATGGTCTGATAAGTCAATATTGAAGTTGGGGTCGGGCCAGACTCACCAATAGGGTCCGACCAACTAAGTGGACTCACCGTCAGGGTCAAAGCATTCCCGCAACTAGGACCAAGCTAGCAAACTGAACTTGTCATTGGGGTCCAGCCAACAAGCCAGACACATTATAAAGGTCAAGATGGCAAATTAGACAAACAACTATGGTTGGGTTGGCGAACCAGACTCGCCATTAGAGGCGGGCCGATAAGTGGGGCATGCCATTGGGGTCGAGTCAGTAGACCAACTCATTGTCAGGATTAGACCAATGGACTAGACACCGTCAAAATCGAGACAGCTAGCCAGACACGTCGTATCGGGGTTATGGTCGGTTCCAATATCAGGGTTTGAATTCTAATATTGAGGTTCAGGTTGGGTTTCGAAACCGAGATCAAGGTTAGGGATTAGGATATGAAACTGGGGTTGACGCCAGATTTAGGATAGGGTCGAGTTTGGGATCCTAGATAGGACTAGGTCGGGTCAAGCTGGATCGAGTTTTTTGAAGTTGGGTTTCCAGGCTAGGACTAGGATTAGGATTGGGGACCAAGTTTCAAGACCATGACCGAGGTCAAGATCTAGGACTAGGGTCGTGGTCGACTTTGAGACAAGGGTCGAGGTCAAGGTTCAGGTCAGGGTTGGGTTTCATGACCAAGGCTCGAGTTGGGTTTCAGGGCCATGGTCGAGGTTGGGATAGGGGTCCAGGACTAGGGTTGGGTTCTACGATCGAGGTCGGGACCAAATTCGAGGCCAGAGTTGGAGTCAGGTTTCATGACCGGGGTTGAGCTTCAAGAAAAAGGTAGGGGTCGGGATCGAGGACCGGGATCAAGATTGAGGTTGAAATTGGGTTCATGATTAGGGTTGAGGTAAGGTTTGGGATCGACATCGGGATCCTAGACTGGACTCAGAATCGAGTTTCACACTAGGGTTGGGGTCGAGATCATAACGATCTTACGAACCTGGCCGTTACTTAACTATATAATATTGATATTAAACATGCTTTAACGTAAAGTATTTAAATTGTGGAATAATTTTTTTCTTATTTTGTTTTCTAAAATGAAATCTTAATAATGAACTCTTAGCATATTTCCTTAAAAGAAATAATAATTATTTCTTAAGACTTAATTCCATGAATCTAACATAATAATAATTTCTTAAACGTGACAATAATTTCATAAAACTTTTCTTTTAAACATAAAGATAATTATCTAAGAACTATTTCTTTCAAAACATTTCTTAATTTAAATGAAAAAATTTCTAAAACAATTATAAATTAAAAACCATTATAAATTCCATTTTTTAAACTTTTTTAAATCCTTCCTAAAACTATTATTGTACTTTTCTTATAACTTATTATCTTAAGACCAACATACTGATTTCTTAAAAATTATTCTTTTTAAACTTAACATGATAATAATTTCTTATAACTTATTCTCCTAAATCTAATATATTATTCTTTAAAGCATGTTCTTTTAAACTTTCATAATAATAAATTCATAAAACATATTCATTAAAATCCGTTCTTGATTTAACATAAAACTTCGATAAATATTTCTAATTTTAAATAATTTTATAATTTTTTTGCTTGAAAATTTGTGTATTTGTCACATTTTCTATTGCAACAATTTTAAATATTATAATTCTTTAGACCAAGGTTATATGATTACAACCCTAGTTTTCAAGACATACTTATGTAATCTCATTTACTTTTTAATACATACATAATTTTATAAAATAAAAACATGCATAATTTCATAAACTAAAAAAATAAGGAAATATTACAATTGCATGAGCGATATCCATTCCCAATCTTACCATTCGTCTGCTGCTTAGCACTGCCCATCAAATGTCATTGATAGGTTTCCTACCTATAACATAAACATACTTAAATGAGCTTTCACTCAGCAAGTAGAAAATTAAACTCACAAAATGTAATTAAAATCATTTAATAAGAACATGCATGAACATTTTATGCTTGCTTTTCAACTTGTTTTATACTTAATTATTTAAGCTTTAACTTATCTTATTAATTGAGCCCGCATGATCATACCGGTTGCACGCGATCTTCGAGAAGTCAAGGTTTGCAAGTCTCTAATGACACCAAGATCATAAACTATATTGAAGCCTGCTCGTAGGTCAAGAGATTAATACGATACTTTTAACTTGTCTTATAAATTTCACTTAGCTTATTGTATGTATGCAATATGACATGTTACTACATAACATCACAATTTCATAAATCATAAACCATAAATTGTAAACATGCTTAACTTGAAAGTGAATAAACAATATAATTTATTACTTCATACATCATATATTGATCATGAAATAATCACAACATAGCATGACATGACACATCATAAACATAATAAATCATAATCATAGCAACACATCACAACATAACATGGCATGACAAATCACTGATAATGTATTTTATATTTTTTTATGAAAACATGTAAAACAATTTATTTAAAAACTGTTCATACTATAGGCGAGATTCTTACTTACTTGGATTCTGAGCTAAGCGGTTTAATTGTATCCCGTCGATCCTATAGTCTAGGAAGCATCCTCGATAGTGGTCCTCGAGTGACCGTGGATAACTAAGATTGCTTCTTAGAGATCACACATTGTTGGAAATGTCGTTCTAGACTCCGTTACTGCAGTATGCATCACCTTGATTTGCGTGCGGTCAGTACTAGACGATTTTCAGTGGAGTGAAATTAGCATGAACGGAAGTCATCATCATATTCGGAACATCAAAACAAGTTGGGAACTAGTCTTGAATCACTTATTGAAGGTCAAGAGCATGAAACCCAAGGTTCACTGGAAACTAGCCACCCACTACGGCACATACGGTGGCTCCAATCTGTGGCGACTTCTGTAGCTTTAGCCTCCCCCATTTTTTCACCTCCTGAGTTCATTATTGGCCTCAATTTCAATTGATTTGGCTTCTAACACAATAGATCGAGTTTAGAAATCATGGCTAAAATGGGTGGCATAGACAATGATTCTCCGGTGGCTATGGCACGAAATTGGTCAAGGCATTTCACATTTTGAACTCACCTGAACATTGTGGGTGTGGCAGTGGTCCTCAACCTAGTCAAAATGGTGGAACCAAGCCCACCATGGTGGTGCACAACAGAGAGGTCGTTCTCCATCTTCCCATGACATTTTCATTTAATTGGAGGAGGGGAATCACTCCACGCACACCTCTGAACATTTTGGTGTAGTCAATTAGACTCAATGGTGGCAAAATGGCAAAATTGATACTTCATTCTTTGGCAATCGACAGTTGGGACATGAAATTGGTTGGGCTGTTTTGATCCCTGCAACTATTTGAGTCATTTAGTGGCGGTCGGTTTCGATCTTCACCTTCTCGTCACGGTTTCAAGAAATTGATCTGTAGAACTTCTTCGTCGTGAACTTCTAAGCATTTTGCCCTAATTAATTCGAGTCAAGGCAGCCGGAATCAATAAGATTGGACTCTCCACAATGGCAAATGATGGTGTATCTTGAACTTCGACCACCGATGGTTGCTAGGAGAAATTGATGGATGGCTTTTGCTCACCTCCCCTATCTAAGTGTTATGGTGTTGGTGATGCAATACCACGCCATCTTGAATGATAGGATCAATAACAACGGCGGTGGTAGAGATAGGGTGGCTCCATCGAGCTGCTCCGGCTGAGATCGAGCCAACCAAGTGGAGGGGGTTTCTTCCTCTCTTCTATCTAAAGCTAAAGAAACTGGTATTAAGTTGATTGATGGTTAGATGGTGGGGTAATTGTGTCGAAAAGAAAGTGGGTTTTTGTCGTTTTGACCGATGATTGTTGACTGCACTGACAAAGTAATGGGCGTCACAATACGTCATTGGACTCAACTCGTCGCGATCTATCTGATGGTGTATGAGACATCGAAAACAGTGGTCAGAAACGTGATCTGAGCTTTAGTAGAGAGGGTAGAGAGAAAAAGTAGAGAGAGTATAGGAAGTTGTTTTTTCATTGGTTGATTTTTTTTTTTTTTTTTGTTCACTTGTATGTATAGACTCTCTTGTAGTCTACACAATCTAAACTTTGTCGTGGATGGTTCGATCTAGTTTTTGATTTCGTAAACTTGGAAATTTCTGTAAACTTTAGTTATACTTTTTAAAACTGTAATATTCTTGATCTTTCTAAAAAGAGTTAAATAAATTCTAATTTTCTTATTGTATTATTGCCATGTAAAAATCTCAATACTGTCATCAAACCATTTCATGAATTTATTCATATTTTTTAGATTTCATGATTTTGTTATCAAACGATAAATTTTGATACTATTGTCTTCAAAATTAGTGATTTACTAACTCTACTATCTACATATTTTACTTTTCTAAAAAAAAAAAATATTCTGCATTGAAGAACTTTGATCAAAACTTAAAATTCGATTCCTTGATCAAAATAATATTTCATAAATTTTAAAATTTTAAAAATGGTAACATATAATTTTCATTATAATTGTCTTTTTTAATAGCTATATTTTCATACTTAGTATGAAAACATATTTAAACTTCTAATCTTACGATAAAAATAATAGTCGTAATTTATAAAAATTTTGTAAACTAAATTGACTATCTGTAAGTCAATTTAATTCAAATTCTAAACTTAGCACAATTTCATGCCTGACGAGTATACCCAAACTATTTATCATGAAAAACCGTTTATGGGTTCACGTCTAATCCACAAACGCTTTTAGACCTTTCTTAATCACATTATATATTTGAAAGTAACCCATTTGTGATATTGTATTTTCTTAAAGGCTCGTCAATGTTTATGGACTCCATTAATGTTCTTTTTTTCTATTATTATTATTATTATTGTTATAATAATAATAATAATAAATTTTACGTAATTACTAACGTGTGTAATAACTAACTATACACATATAAGATATTGGAATTCTTGAACTTCCAAAAATACTTATGGCTTTATCAAAGTTTTATGATCTCATTAAAATCGAGATCGATTTTGCATATACAAACTTTATGCTCGCTATTTTTTGATTTATGATGTTCAACTAATGATCTTACATTCTATTGCTAAACTATCATCATATAAGAATTTTGTATAATTGTCATAAATCAAAAATTCTTTTTATCAATCAAACTCAATTTAAATATTCTAATTGAGATCCTTATAAAAGTCATTACTTTGACTTGTACATAAAATTATTGATTCATAAAAGCTTAGTTTAGTTCACCGAATATTTATTTTTAATTATCTAAGCATATTATCATAACATCACATTTTGCTATATGTTTCATACAAAGAACACATAAATTTGTGCATTCATGATATTATAGATTACAAAAGCCTTATTACCATTAAGACTTTCAAATTGCATGTTAATTAAGAAATTTTATAATCATAAATCATGATCAAGTCGCAATTTAAACTTGTGAATTTTATAGGCATTGTAGAAAATTTCTAGCCTTAAACTAAATTCTTACATAAATTTGTATTTATAAATTTTAAACTTATACTTTCTTATATACTTAATAGAGTAGTTATGAAAAAATCCTTAATTAATTATACTTAGTAATTTTTGGATTTTTCTAGACATTACAAAGTTCAAGGTCGGGTTTCATGGCTAGGGTCGAGGTCAGGTTTCAAGACCAAGGGTCGGGGTCAAGGGTCGGATTTTATGACTAGGTCTAGGGTCAGGCTTGGGCTCTGGGGTCGAGGTCGAGATCGAGATCCAAGCCCAAAGTCGAGGTAGGGATCATGGAGCGGCGTTAGGTCAAGATCTTGGATCGAGGTCGAGATCGAGTTTCGAGATCGAGGTCAGGGAAGGGATTCCCAGCCGGGGCTAGGGTCGGGATCCAGGATCGATGTCAGGGTCGGGTTCCAAGACTAGTGTTAAAGTCGAGATTTGAGGGAGGTGTTGGGGTTGGTTTTAGGACTAGAGTCGAGATTCAAGTTTTAGGCCAGGGTCAGGATTTGAGACCGAGGTCGGGGCTGAGATTTAGGACCAAAATTAAGGTTAGGTTTTAAAACCCGATCTCGACCCTAGCCTGAGATCCCGACCCTGGTCCTGAATCCCACCCCTAACCTAGTCTTGAAACCTAACCCTGACCCCTTGTCGGATCCCGACCCAAGTCCCAAATCCTGACCCTTGTCCTAGTTCCAAATCCCGACCTCAACCCTGGTCCTAAAACCCTACTAGGATCCTTGAACCCGACCCTCGAAACCCAACCTATTCCTAAAACCCAAACCGCAGTCCCCGATCATGATTCTAATCCCAAAACCCGACCCTAGTCCCAAATCCCAACCCCCATCTAGAACCCGATCCTAGCTCTAAAACCTGATCTCAATTTCGACCCTAATCCTGGCCTAGGATCTCGACCTTAGTCTCAAAACCCAATCATGTTCCTGGAGCTCGACCCCGACCTCAACCCCGGTCCTAGAGCTCAACTCGATCTAGTCTTTGATCCCAATCCCAACCCTTGTCTCAAAACACAATTCCAACGCCAAATTTGATATTGGCCCCGATTATGATATTTTTGTTCTTGTTTAAAAAAATATATATCAAAATTATTGTTACCAAACATATTTTTGTTTTTTTTGTCTTTAAAAGCAAAAACATTAAATAGTACCATTTTTTATTTTAAAAAAAAAAACAAAAGAAATAATTTTGTTTTCCTCTTAAAAAGATTAAAAGCAAAAATGATACCAACCAAACCTAATTTTCAAGTTCGATTTATAAATAAAGTTCAAACACAAATTTTAAAATTGTTCATCTATATTCATATGCATAAAATGGTAAAATGCATTAAGAATATCGACTGACAAAGGTTATACAAAATATATTAATGTAATAGGATGAGATAGGCATAAGATTTTAGTGGTCAAATTAGAAGAACATGACAATTTAACAAAATCAATGACGCCGCCTGCCTTAGTAGTCTCAAATAGGGCGTGCCGGCCTGCCTTTTCTTTTAGTAGGTGATTCACTGCCGAAGCAAAGAAAAGGCTGGATCAAGAAAAGAGGGTACTACGAGCCCTCTGCCCCACACATCTAACCAGCTCACGTGGTTCATCGGTTCCACCGACTAGACTCTTGTAGTGATGTCGAACCAATAGGGTGCAAAAACCACACAATTCTCCCGAATAATGACGAGGAGAAAAAAAATAAATTAAATAGACCAAAATGTTTCAAGGATGAGGGATCAGGGAAGCAAGAAGAAAAACTTTCCTTAGCTCAAATTATCTGAAGATTGATAATTTTATATACACTACAATACAACAGGTGTATAAAGGGTGACGACCCAGAAATTAATGGAAAAGAAATTTTAGGTGGAAAAAAAAAATAAATAAAGGGGATAGACAGAGCCAAAGGGTAACCGCAGAAGAAGTGAAGAGAGAAAAAAAGGGGCAAAGGGGGGAAATTGCTTCCCTTCATTCATACCATTTCTTGCTTTCCCTAAATACCATTCGTAGTAACTGATACAAAATGTGTTAATAGCGAGCTTCAACCAGTCTAGCTAGGCAAGTTGGGAAGCGGGTGATAGTGCTCCTTCCGATCTGCGGCCGCCTGGCCAGACACTGAAGACTTGTCAGACCCTCGAACATTGAACCTTTCATACACTTTTTCACGATTCTCCGACCACCAAGTCTCTGCTTGGTGCTCTCCAAATCTTCTTCGGCTGCAAAACATTTCAAGACACAGATCGCAATCACAGATTTATCAAAGAGGAGTTTAGATCAAGACTTCTTTGAAAGCTAAAATGAGTGGAATTGTTCACAATTAAAGCCAAAATAAACGTAGCCACAGTCCTATATGGCACCATGTACATGGCCAGTTCAACCGAAGTCATAGGCTGTCACTCTGAGCTCACCAAAGAGAGTCATCACGGTAACATAATTCCCAACCGAGAAAAATGAACAATGCCGTGAGACTATTACCAACTTCATTGATTTAAAGGTTAAAAAAACCACTCTTTTACGAAATGATTTTAAATCTCTACTCCAGGCTTCTCTCCTTGATCAGTCCATATGGGCAAAATTATCACCATTACATTTTAATATACAATGAGGAAGAAAAAAGAGTACCTGAAGCGCACTCGTTTAAGATCTCTAGCTCCATCCCACAAAGCCACGAGAGTTATATAAACACCTGGCTCGTATTGTTCGATCCATTCCGCCTCAACTTCGTTACTATTACTAGTCAATGCAGAATTTCTGGATCTAATAGCATTCTCCCCATCTTGGAGAGGCCCAGAATCCTTGCCATCAAGAGCTTCAGAGACACTACCGCCTGTTTGATTCCCACCGTTTGGAAGTCTAACATCTGTATGGTCTGATGCTACATTGGGGGTCAAATGCTCCCGGTTCTGTGACATATTAATTTCACTGGTCGCAGTTGAATCCCTGGGTGAATACAGGGCATGAGTTCCATTTAACATAGCAGAGTCGGTCCCCGTGGAAGTTACAGAATCGGATCTTGAATGGCGATCCCCATTCAGATCAGGATAATGCATTCCATTTTGATCCAAACCATTTGGTAGGTATGCAAGCTTGATGCTCTCAGCATCATAAACACCAGCTGGCAGCCTTTCAGCCAAATCTTTGAGCTGAAAAATTTTGAAGAATGATCAGTTTAATGTCAAAGTTATGACAATAACACCAATAGGACAACTGAAATTCACTTTGGAAGAAGCAAAAACACAGCATAAGTGGCATATGAGAGAAAGAGAGAGAGAGAGAGATTTCAAACTTGTTACCAAGACCCAGTCGTAAAACAAAAGAGGTTTTTTGTCCAGAAATTTATATCAAGCAAGGAGGTCAAAACATTGAGTATTTTGTAGTACCTCTAGTTGGTACAAAATTTTATTAGATTGATCAGATTCATATAGCGAAGGCATAATAGATTTGTCCACAGCTTGTCACACAGCATAAATTCAACGTAACAAGCAAAAAAAAAATAGAGGAAATCATATATGTGAGGAAATAACCTGTGCCGTAAGTGATTTTATGACTTCTTTTGCAGCTTTAGATTTAGCAGATTCCTCTGCGGCAAGTGCCATAGCTTCCTGAGCTTTCTTTGTTGATTTCTGAAGTTCCATCTCTTGCAGCTCACATCTCTGTCTCAGGCTCTCAACCTAAATATATTTCAATCACCAGTACAAGCTATAAATTTAAGTTACCAAAATACAACAAAGAAAATTCCTCTTCCCAAGTTATATTACTGATTATGAATAAAAAGCCTAGTAAAATATAATTTTACCTGATCACGTAACTTTAAAACTTCTTGATTCAAAAGCTCATTTGTTTTCTTCAAACCATCAGAAATACTTTTTGAAAAGGAAAGTCCCGACGTCGTGGGGACAGGTGTAGCAGAACGTGGAGGGCTTGGCCTCCTTGAGAAAGGAGACACTGACCTGGAACTTACTCCGGAGGACGTAAGAACTGGCTTTGGAACAGTTCGCCGCAGATCAATGGCAGTGGACAAAACAACATCTTTCAGTTGCAACAAGGAAGGTGCTTGAGAGGATCTAACTAAGGAAAATGTCTCAGCTTTCTTTCCTTGCTTAGCTGCTTTGCTATCTAATTGCTTTATTAGATCCATGTTAGAAGGCACGGCTGACTTGGCATACCTTATCTCAGCCTTGTCTAGTCTATCCTTGTTCTCACCCGATAGGCGAGGAACAGCATTCCTCTTGTTATTACCACCTGTTTCTGACACCTTGTTCAATTTCACATAACAAGCATCACACACTCTGTAAGGTTTTCCAGGGCTAGGAGCAAGTGCGGCCCTAGTTGCCTTTCTAGAACTACACGAATGGCAGTGCACAAGTCCACAATTATAACAATTATGCCTCTTACGTGTAAAACCAAAAGCCTGTCTACAAGAAGAGCACTGAGATTGCTCAGCACCAGATACCCATTTGTGAAGACAAATAGCTGATGTGTAGTTCGAACCACAAGCAATATACTTTACATGTCTGTCCTTTAAACCTTCAACCAAGGTTGGAGTCTTCCGATCTTCAACATCTCCATGACCCAATCTCCCATTAGCACCCTTTCCCCACGTATAAACTTCATTCCTGGTAGTTAATATTGCCACATGATATGCACCACAAGCAATTTCTTCGACACACTCCCCCATAAGCTTGTCCTCTACCAAGCAAGGCAGCTTCCCATCAGAACGAGGATTCCCAAGTTGACCATAAACAGTGCTTCCCATGGTCAATACTTGTCCAGATGTGGTCAAGCCAACAGTTAGACTGTGCCCACAGGCAATTTTGTGAAAGTTATAATCAATAAGTGCTGGAACGCACGTTGGTTTTAGCCGAGGTTCTTTGTCTCCATGTCCAAGACGATTTTTGTCTCCATCACCCCAAGTAAACAGTTTGCCTGATGAAACACTTGCACTCGATTGTGTTGCAATAACCTCTACCACAGCAGCGGTATGCCACACTCCACATGCCACAGCTATCGTCCTCAACCCTGACAGTGACTCTACCTCCCTCGGATATGCAACACTTTCTCTGTCTCCATGGCCCAAGACACCAAATGTTCCATCACCAAAAGTGAAGAGCTGCCCATTTGATGTTACCAAGGCTGTATGCCATGGGCCACAAGTTACCGAAGCAACTTGTAATCCTTCAAGAGGTCCAGATATCCGCTTGGGTATCCAATGGCTGACGTCAGTCCCATGACCAAGAAGTCCAGCATTGTGTGTACCATCTCCCCATGTATAAAGTTCCCCAGCCAATGTAACAGCACATGTATGAAACTCTCCACATGCCACAAAATCAACTACAGCAGTTGACAAAGATTCAACTAGACGAGGTTGAATGACATCCATCCCAACACCATGACCGAGTCGTCCTCCAGATTCTTCACCCCATGTGAAAACTTCACCCTGCCTTGTGACCAAGGCTGCATGCCTAACACCACAGGCTATATGATGCACATCTAAAACTACATTTGACTCTAAAGGCCTAGGGAGAAGCACATCTGCTCTTGGGCTCAAGAAAGAAGCACTCTTGTCAGCTCCTACCTTAACAACATTATCACAAATAACCTCACCCCATATATATATGTCTCCTAGAGCTTCACAATCATCCGGTGCAGAACCATGACTGGAGGTGCTGGGAGCACTAGAGACACTAACTCGAAAAGCATCTGAACCAGATCCTTTTTGCATATTTGTCTGATCTGATGCTACATGTGACCTCACAGAATTTGTAGAAATATCAGGAAAACTCTTTGGAGAACTAATCGGGTTGAAACTAACTATATCAGGGGAGCTAATATCTCTCGAGCCACCAACTGAGCTATCACTTGGACTATTTGAGGTCAAATCTTTGCCATCCTGAAATCAGTGCACCAGAAAACATAATGAGACAGCCAGTCAAGTGTCGCAAATATCATGAAAACTCAAAATAAGATTGTTAAGTTCACAAATAACATGCTAACAAGTATATTTTTTAACGTTGGGAAATTTCAGTTAGTGTACCACATATTGTAATGGGTAAATTCAATTTAAAGGCCCAGTAACTCTAGTATTTCCTGACAAAAGAAGAAGTGCCACATTTTTTTACTATGACCATTTATCTCCCTACAAACAAAATGACTCATTTATTAAATTATTGCATTGAGAATTATGAGCAAATTGCGCCAATGTTAATCTGCACCAGATTTTGCTTTGAGTAACAATGCTCCCAGCATTTCAACATTCATTCAAAAAACCCCATACTCTATAGTATATTTCTATTTAAACATAGCTCAACACAAGACCAAAGATAATAGAGAACGAACAAAAAAGAAGAAAAGTACAAATTAGCCATATTTACATCAATGTAAAGCCCCCCATCACTCCATCCGTCGATTTTAGAACGTCCACCTCTCCCAGAGGATATTAATGCTTTGAGACCTCCAATCCACACCTCCGCCTCAAATTTATCCTTGCAAATCTGGAGAGAAAGAAGATATGGCATTTTCAGCTGAAACATAAGAGGTATAATAACAAGAATGGCAATATATAGGCTCAATCTGACATTTTTATTATTTACCAGATCAAGAGACCGCTTCCCGTTGTTGTATACAAGGGAAAAGGATAAATAATCCTTTTCAGGGCGAAGATATCGTTGGAAAACAGCCTGGTTGTGAATTAGAAAGATAAGAATCAAGAAATTAAAATAAAAAAAAAGAATCACTTCAAATCAAATAGATTATGAGGGTATCAGATGAAAGTATGAGAGAGCTCACAGTTCTTTGCCCAGGAATGATTCTTGATACAGACGCTAACTTCAAACTTCTCTCACCACTACTAGAAATCCAGATTAAAGAAGATTCATCCTACAATTTCATAAAATGTAATAAGTAATTAAAACATAAGGAATGTTTACACACATAAAGTTCTTGTTTCAGCTACTAATGACAGAAGGAAAGTCCACAACCTTAGTGATTTGATATTAGAAATCTTGAAATAAAAAAGGAACTCCTTTTTTTCTTTTTGGGCAATAATGCAGTAAAAAGAAAAACAAACTAGTTTCCTGACCAAAAACCGACCCATAAGCCAGGCCATGGTAATTTTGATCAAAAAAATGCAGTCATTCTACCTACAGTCTATGCATATAGAACATAAAGCAGCAATAGTCTGATAGCTATGAATATCGTATAGAAGAAGCTTAAAATAATAATAATAATAATAATGATAATAATAAAACATACATTAGAAAGTCTAAATGGACAAAACTTGGGTTTTCCTTTGCGACCATATTTAAGCAGCTGAGCACCCTTCTTCAAAGCAATTAATGCCTGCAAAAACATTCAAGAGATTGTTCAAAACCATGAATACCACCATTAGCAAACGCTAGAACCAACATGTTGTGCCTTTACAGCATTCTATCACAGGTTTTCAAAACTTCTAACGCCTACTAGAAGTACCATTACATAATGTGACGATTAATTATAAGACCGGAAGCTCAGAAGAAAACAGAAAGAGTTTGGTCATAAGCAAAGCCATTGCCAATTAGATCAATAAAGCACAAAACATACGGCACTCATCATCTGAATTTATTACCGCGCAAATTCCTTGCAGGAAAATCAGGTATTCATACATACACACAAATATACTACCAACACAAGTCAAACATATGTGCAAGCCCTTTCAGCATGTAGAACAAATTAAGTCCTACTTCATACAAAGCTAAGAAAAAACAAATAAAAATTTTCGATCTCAGGTCTTTTCCGCACTCTGTCAACATATTTAAGCTATTGGAAATACCAGAACAAAAGTTGCAGAAAATCCAGACGGTTATAGTTTCTTAAGAAAAACCCATTTTCTGATGACGCAAAAATGATAATTTGAATTTTATTTCCTAAGTACTCTTCAGAAAAATGAATTAAAATAGAATAATAATAAACAAAGTAGATATTTTTGAAAAGATAAAAAAATTAAAACAGCTCAAAAACCATTTGTTCCGAAATTTTCTGGTGATTTTCCAACAATACATTTTCCAATATTGGTGAGCAAACGAAGCAGCAAACCATTACACTACCTTGTCTAGTCAAGAATCCTTCTCAAAATTATCTAAAATTCTACTTCATTAACCAAAAAAGAAAAATCATGATTTTCCCACCAACCAAACGTCTCTTAAGAAAATCCATTTTTTTCTTGTCAATTCCCAAGGGCTCTCAGAAGGACGCTTCGGAAATAGTTCTCAGAAGCCATTGTTGACCAACTCAACAAGTTTCAAAGTCAATACACATGTTGGAGAAGAAATACACAAGATTAAACGAAAAGATCCCAAATTTTCCAGATAGAAGAAAGAGATAATTGAAACCTGCTCGATGTCACGGTCGGCATTCCCGTAGCTAACAAGATCTGCCATTCCATGTGAGATAATTTACCGAAACGCCACCACCCACTCCGATCTTTCGCCGGAGCTCCGGTCATCATCTACGACCACCACAGGCCCGTCGTTAAGCTAACCATCAACGATCACATCACAGAGCCCACCCCGGAAAGGAAACCTCCGAAAAAAACTCTTTCTTAGCCAACCTAGAGAGAGACGGAGCGTGAGAACCAGACTCTCTCAGGTCCTACTCCTCACGAAGCCTCGCAGATCTAGCAATCACCTCGTGAACCAGAACCAGAGGACGTCCATTAGAGCTTCGACGATGAAGCTTCTGGTCCGCGCCAGTCCACAAAGAGAACCAGGCTTTCCGAAGCTGCCGAGAGAGGTTCTCCCGCGAAAGAAGGACGTTGCCGGCGGAACAGGGGTTGTAGGAGAGGAATTCCGGCGCGAAGGAGAGAATCGGCGACGGAGAACCGGAGGGAACCAGACGGGAAGGAAGGGGAGACAGAGGAGAGAGAAAAATCTCTGAAAAAGAAAGAATTTAGGGAGTCGAGATCGAGAGAGAGAGAGAGACTGTAAAAGTACACCTAGTCAAAGCCTTGGAAGGAAGAAAAACTATATAAAATTACTTCTTCTTTTTGTAAAAAACAACTGACGAAAAATGTAAAAAGAAAATCAAGAAATTGTAAAGCAAAGTGGGAATTTCGTTCATTAAGAGCAAAGAAATATTTTTACTTCAATTCTATTTTGCCCGCGTTACCCTAAAATGTATCAATTGGGCCCTTGCTTTATCGATATCAACCCTCTTTTACCATCTTTGCGGACAGTCATCCGAGTTGTGTACATGTGGCATGGCCAACAATCTTGTCCTAGTTTTAATATTATTTATCCCACGTTATTTTGTCCTTTGTATTTTCCTTTGTATCCTATTTTACCCTAAAGAGTTTTTTTTTCCCCCTTAATGAGAAACCCCTAAGAGAGAGAATAGAAAAAGATAGAGGGGAAAAGGAGTAAAGGAAGAGAACCAATCCATTGCGTAGTTGAGGGGAGGAGATGAGGGAAACTAGAGATAGTCTCCCTATAAGCTCACTATTTTAGATCCTTTTAGTAATGAAAAATTCAACAAATCAATCACATTTAGAGTGTGTTCAGGAACATAGTTGGAATTATATAGTTATAACTAAAACACTGTGACATGTGAGAGCTTTACCCAATAGCATACAAAAGCTTTACACTATAGCACATTCCAATTTTTTTTCTTTTATGGATTTTGCAAGTTGTCTTTCTACCTCCAGCCTTATAGGCTACAGTTCTAACAAAGCTGTCAAACAAATACTTAAGTTAAAGAGATTGTTTTACCCTCCAAAAGAAATTAATAAGAAATGCCCTCCAAAAGAAATTAATAAAAAATAGTAAAATAGAAAATTTAGTAATTAGAGAAATAACTATCATCTATCACCCTTTTCTCCTACCAAACAATACAGATGATTATTATAATCATCTCCATCGTGCATATTCCTCATCACACCAATTCTCTCCACCCTTCCACTTTCTCATTTTTTTTATCACATAGAGTGTAAATTCAATCATCTCACTTTGCCCCTCATGTTATGGTCATTGAAACTATTTTATTTTAAAATTTGCTAATGCAAATGAGGAAAAAACAAATATATGCATTTGATGAGACTATGAAAATGCATAGTTCTTAAGGCTAAAATCAATCATTTTGCATTAATATTTCTTGTTAAACTCATTAATTGTAGCATACGTGTGTTAATTAGTATTTAGTGTGTTTGTGTAAAAATATAGATAAAAATATATTTTTAGTATGTTTTTATATCTAATAATATTTTCAGTAATTTTTAGAATTATTTCAGTGTATTTTATAATTGTTTAGTTTTAAATAATCAAAATAGTAAAAATAATATTGTGTAATTTTATTTTGAGTCTTAAAATATTTGTAAATAAGTTTTTAGTTTGTAAAGATATTTTATAATATTTTTAGTAATTAATAAAAACATTCTCAAGTTTTAAATAATATATCTATTAAGGTTTGTTAATTTTAAAAGTTTTTATTTATTTTTAGTGCGTTTTGTGTGTTTTATTGTAAAATAAATATTTTTAAATTATTGTAAAAATTATGTTTGAAAAATAATTAATTTTAGTTTGTTGATATATTTTAAATTTAAAATCTGTAAGAAAATGGGTGCAAAACGAAGTGAAAACGAGCAAAAATGGATCTCAAATGGATGAAAAATCAAAAAAGAAAATAAAGATCAAAAGAACTAACACATGGTACCTCCAAAACCATTCGATCAAACCTTCCACATGATCTAGGCCGTCCACGTCTATAGGTCCTCCCCTCGAAATTTGCTGTGCCTAATCCCATGTAAGCACACTGTCAAAACCGTTAGATTAACGTGCCGAAGACCACCATCTAACGATCCACATGTCCTTCTTCAATATTCCAATCACAACCATCCATACAATAAAATTCATCAAATCTGACGATGCTGGGTTGCATTCCACAAGATTGCACAACAATATCTAAAAGATGTGTGTTTTTCTCCTCCTTTCTCTCTTAGATTAGTTTTTCTTTCTTCCTTTTTCTCTTAGATCAGTTTTTCTCTTAATTTTAGTTTAGTAAATTATGTGTGTTTTTGCCTTCATTATGTCTTCCTAAATTTCCTTTTTGCCGAGAAGAGAGAGGGAAATTCTGGCAAATTAAGATAAATATTTTTAGCTTTTCAAAGTTTTTTAAGTAGTTATAATATCAAAATCATTTTTAAAAAAAGATGATTTTAATTTTACTCAGTTAAAACTCTTGCAAAATTAAGTTTTCGGCTATTATAGACATATTTAGCATAGGTAGTGCTTAAGAATACTTTAATAAGTTATAGATAAGGAAATGCTTTAACTGTAAATTTTGTTGGTAATTTTAATTAATTAATTTTGAAATCATACTTCTTTGTTAAAATGAGTTTTTGATGCATTATAGACATGAATTAAGACATTAAATGCTTGCTAAGTCTTGATTTATTGAAAATAAAAGATGGCATATTGCATGCTTAAACCATTTTAATGAACAGTTTTAGAAAAACTAAAACATGTTTAAGTTAATTGCCAAAATAGAACCTTTAATCCTCAGCATTGCTACAATGTTATTTTCTTTTAAGTTAAAATTGCATTTATTGTTAAAGTTTCATCTTTTATTTAACCAAGTCATATTTCTTATCATTAAAATTCCATTTACCATTATAATTTAAATCACATTCTTATTATTGAAATTCTAAGAAATCACCAAAAAAAAATAAAAATGGAAAAAGTAAAAAATAAGTAAATAAATTGTAAATAATTAGCTTTAATCCTTAAATTCTTTAACTAATAAATAAAAATACTATAACTATTATATTGGACTTTTGCAGTGTCTTTTTTCTGTGGGATCGGCCTTGGATTCACCGAGTATTATTACTTGGACAATCTTATACTTGAAGTTATATCGGATTTACACTTTTGGACTCGAATAATATTCAATTTATCATCAAGTTCTAAAATGTAAAATACAAATGCCAGAATATTTTTACATACATAAAATTTAACACATCTTTAAAACCATTAAAAATTGACATTTTATTGATTGAAGTTCCAAAGTTGCAATTTCTTATAAGCATAGAGGTCAACTTTTAGGGTATTTGGAGAGTGTGGTTTAAACCAATTTTAGTTAAAAACTCTAGAGCATATGAGAACTTTACACTATATCATATGAGAGTTGTACATTTTAGCAACCAAAAGTTTTAGTTGAAATTAAAATTGCCACACACAGAATTATTCATTTTGAATTATAAGAGGCCAAAACGTGATACAATCTCTATTACGTGGGGCTAAATTTGAAATTAACCTTAATAATGATCAAACTATGGGGCCACAGTATAAAAGATACGTTGATAATTGTTGATGGGTGAAACTCGTCACACAAGAATCTCTTCAACTTCCTCATTGAGATAATTACTCACAAGCAAAATAAATAAAAACAGCAAAGGAAAAATAACAAGAGCATATAGAGATTTATAATGGTTTACCTCAGCTGAATACTATCTCCACTTTGGGTTTTCTTGGATATATAGATTTTACTATGAGAAAAATTGATTACAAAGTGTTTGCGCTAAAAACTGGACTTATGTTGCTCCTTGAAGTTGGCCCTTACTTATAGTTTCTAAGATCGTCCATGACCTAATGCTTTAAGTATAATTTAGATTTAAATACACAATTACCTCCTATCCAATTAGCTTGATAAAATCTTCGTGATTTTTTGCAGAGCTTATCTCTTTCAAATATATGAAATATAGTATATTCTAATAAGATTAAGTGCTTGTCGCCATTGTGAAGATCTTTAGTTTAAATACAGATACGATTTTTCCGTTTCACCCTTTTCAAGTATTATCTGATGGACACATTTTTTGGGATATCAATGAGGCCATGTGGGCTGAGATCTGTCTTGGGCCTTTTAGGCCCAATCACTGATTTTAAGCCTTCTTGGTCTCCAAACAAGATTTTCCCCCCAGCTTAGGGTACTACTTCTTTGGTTGGTAGCTAAAGTACCTCGAGGTCATCAATGGTCAAACCCGATCAATATCTTAGTGAAGAAGCTAGTCCACTCTGACAGTTAATGATTATAATGGAGCTAAAGAGATGCCTCGATTATTGAGTTGTCAAATTATGGATGTCAACTGTCACGTCATGTGACAAGGAAACACATCCAAACCGTTGATTTGAAGCTACGATTTCCCTCCTAAATCTCAATCGTTAGATGAGAATCTTCATCTTGACATCAAATTAGGCTTTTTGTAGATCGTACGACTGTTATCTGAGGCAACACCAAAGGCCCACTTCTACAAATTGAGCTTCATATTATACTTCCTTAGGATTTTAAAAGCTTCCTTGAGGCTAACAGTATGTCTTAGGGCATTTTTACTCTTTACGAGCATATCATTTATATTTTACTTCTATATTTTAGCCTATTTAGTTCTGAAACATCTTGTTAACTAGCCTCTGGTATGTAGTCCTCGAATTCTTGAGTCCAAAGAGCATCTTTTGATAGCAATATAAACCTTAGTTGATAATGAAGACGTTGTGCTCTTCATCATGATCATACATAGGAATCTGATTGTAGCCAAAATATACATCCATAAAACTCATTAGCTTATGTCCTGTTGTGGCATCAACCTGCTGATCTATTCTAGGCAAAGGAATGCTATCCTTGGGATATGCCTTGTTAAGGTCGATGAAATCCATGCACATTCACCATTTGCCATTTGGCTTTTTAACAAGAACTAGGTTTACAATCTAGGTCGGGTAGTGAGCTTCCCTTATAATCTTGTTTCTGATCAGCTTGTCTACTTTTTCTCTTAAGGCCTAGTACACCTAAACATTTGATGGTCTTCTTTTTTGTCTTTTTGGTGGAAAGATTGGATCTAGGTTGAGGTGGTGACACATAATTGCAAGGCAAATTCTCTCTATGTCTTTATGCATCCAAGCAAAAATATCAAGGTTCTACTTTAAAAAGGCAATGATATTAGCATGGTTTCTAGGTTTGAGCTTAGCACCAATCCTCAACATCTTACTGTATCTTCATGGTTCACCAGCAGCTTCTTTAGCTCTTCAATCGGCATATCAGCTATGATTTTGTCATCTAACCTGAGCTCTAGATAAATTTCATCCTGGGGCGGCATCATGTTGACCATCATCATTCAGTGCTCAGGAAATTTATAGTCCTTTATTGCATCTGAGTATGTAGTCTGGGTATCAAATTAATTCCCTCTCATTTCTCCTAATCCATTCTCAATCGGGAACTTCACCACTTAGTGGTATATAGATGAGACGACTTTGAGGACCCAAAGCGTGGGTCTCTTGATCATAACGTTATATTGGGTCCCCCCTTAAAGACTATAAAATTGGACATTATGGTCATAGTGTTAGGTCTGGTACCAATATTAATGGAAAGGGTGATCATTCCTTTGGGTATAGCATTGTCTCCTATGAAACCGTACAATGGTTAGGAATATATGATTAATTGTGATCTCGAGAAGTGTATTTTTTCAAGCACCTTTAAGTGTAGGATGCTAACCGAGCTTCCATTGTCGACAAAGATCCAGTAGACTTCATGATTTCTAATCATGGCCAAGATCACTAGTGTGTCACTATGGGGGAAGTGTACACCTTGGGCATCTTCTTCCAAAAAAGCTTTTTTGTTGATGATTCTTCTTTGTATTTTATTCGTCTTTCATTAACCTTCATCATTGCATAGAAAGGTCGTTCCTTAGCTTCTCGGGTGTAGTTCTTCTATGCCGATCTCGTGTTTCCTCCGGCATAAAGCCCTCTATGAATGGTTCTAATGACTCTTGCAGGCTGTTGATTACCTCCTTGGGGTGTTGTGTTGTTTTTATCAATACGAACCCCTTCAAGGTAGTTCTCTCAAATGTATTCTGACAAGTATCCTCTCCCAATGAGGTCTTCAATCTTATCCTATAGGTCGATCCACTCTGAAGTGTTATGACCGATCTCTCCATGGAACCTATAGTGTTTGTTCCGGTTCCTTTTTATCGGGTCCTTTCTTATTAATAAAGGTCTTCTTAATAGGTTTTGACCCTTGACCTAGTTAAATATTTCCTCAATATTGACGTTCAAGTCAGTGTATATTTTGAACCTTTGGAACGCACGCTTCGGTCTCTTATTTTCTTGTACAAGCTCTTGTTAGTGAGGTCGCTTAACAGGAAGGGGCCACGCTTGTGGAGTTGATGGTAGAGCTAGTGCTAGAACTAATGGTGGGTGGTAGTTGTTGGTATTTTGTTCGTTAATATTTTGATTTCCACCTTTTTGATTCTTTCTCTTCCTATTGGTCCTTCCATTATTTTGATTCTGGATAGGCTGAGCTAGATGTTGTGACATCGAGTTGGCATAATTGGCCACCATGGGTTGCTATGCCCATAGCTATTGATAATCGAGCTGCTTCCTTGACATTTATGTACTTCTATGCTCGAGCTAAGAACTCAGCCCATGTGACTAGGGACTTCTTATCTAAAGCGAACTTGGAAAGGCCCTCCTGTTCATATTATTTAGATACATACAAATATCATCCTCATCTTCGTTATTGTCATCGAGTTGACTTTGAAATATGTCTCCTCTTAACCCACTCTGAGTTTTGTCCATCACTTGCATTTTTTTCTTCATTGCATCATTTTGTTTCATCCAATTCAAGATTTCATCTTTCACTTCAGGAGGAACTTTTGGAATTTTCTAGCCTTTTTGCCTAATTTTTAATTAAAAATAGTAATGTTCAATGAGAAAAAGAAAAAGAAAAATGTATTAACACATATAACATTGTATAAATTGAAGTTTACCTAGATCTATGTGAGTTAAATAAAACTTGAGCCGTATTATGCCTCCACTTTGACTTACTAAAGCACAAAAGAAACACTGAGTGCCATTTTTGTTCTCTTCCACTGAAAAAGAATTCTTCCAGGCAAGGTCAACTCTTCCACTACTAGCTGATCCACTTTCCATTTTGCCAACTTAGAAGGACATATACCATTTCCTTCATTATCATAAATAACTCTGATTTGTCACCTTATAAATAACATAAAAAACTTAATAGAAAAATATATAATAAGTCTAAGCATTGTGCTAAGAAAATTTTTTAAATTATTCATAGTCTAATATATAATCATTTCTAGGTAATAATTTAATATATAATTATGTAGGTATACCGTGATTCGAGAGAAGCAAATGATATCATGGATATCTTAAAGCTTAATTCTGTATATAAAAAGAATCTCTTATTTCACATGTTAAAGATGCACTGGCTTAAGAGAAAACCATTGTTGGAAAGAATGGATAAAGACGTTCTTGTTCCCATTCAAAAAAAAGACGTTCTTGTTTTAGTTGTTATGACTTACAAATGTGAGCCAAGAAGTTCAATTTAAGGAAATGCACAAATGACGATGGTGAACAAAGTAAGTATAAATGTGTCACGCCTCGGGGTACGGGAGGTGATGTGATGGATTAATTAAGTTAATTAAATAAGGATTTAGTTAAAAACAAGGTTTTAGAATTAAATTTATAAATAAAAATGTGATAATTTTAAAATCGTTTATTTAGAATGAACAATTATAATATTCAAACAAATAAAGAGAACAAATAAAACAATTTAATATGGGGTGAAGTGAGTATGGGTCCCATTGGCCCACATATTGTGCACACACATAGTATTGATAACATTACAATACAATCACAGTCCAAAGAAAAGAGAGTTAAGAATTTACATGCCTTGAATTTCTATGATACAACCTACCAAAATCCTCTATTGGTCATAAGTCCGGTCAGCGGACTCTTCTCCGATCCTAAGCTGATATCCACCTATGGGGTAAGATTTTAAAACAAGTAGAATGTGAGCGAAAGGCTCAATAGGACTATATTTTAAAAATAAACAGATAAATAGTTTAATAAAACACTTCTTAATAAATAAAATAAAATTAAATAAGTACTTCCGTTTATCAAAGGTATATTGGAAACAGTTCATCAAGAGTACCTTTTTATTAATTTAGGCAAACCATGATATTCACCACCGAAGTGGCCCAACTGGGTTTCGGGACCTGCCCCTAAGGTCGCTCACTACACGACCCGATCTCTGATAACACTTCCATCTACTGTTTAGGAAAACAGTTACTGAAAATGCTTTTTCAACCAATCATTGAAACACATTTTATTAAAAATCACTTTGAGGCCAAAACATTTAAAATTGGCTACCAAAGAAGGAGTAGAAGTTTTACCTCAATACTCGTGCCGGTGTCCCACACCGTAATCCCGGTCCGCTATACGTTAGCTCCGTGGATCTATGTACAACCTTAAATGAAAACTAGATCTATTAGTATCTAATCCGAGATATCCTAGGTCATAAAATCATCTCATGGTGTCCTAGTGTGCCACTTAGGTTTATAAAATCATTTTATAAAGTTGGAACTTCAATCGGGGTTCAAAACAGTAAAAACGGGTGAAAATCACAAAAATTGCACCATGCCAGGTTGGCCTGCCAGTCGCCTTGGTTCGACCTACCGAAAATCCAAGTCCAGTCGGCCGAACATTTCCAGGTTCAGCATGCCGGTCGGACGAATCTGGCCTGCAGAACGCATGAATCTCGCCTGCCGAACTCAAACTTCGGCCTGCCGATCTGGAAAATTTCAAAAATTTCCACGCACGGTCTAGGCTTCCCCGAGCCCAAATCTTCAAATCTAACCTATTTTCTCAATACTCAGGCATGGATAATGATCATGAATAATAGGAAAACATAGTAACTTACTTTTTGATGGATTAAAACAAGTTTTAAACAAGATTTTTGGAAAAACCCAAAAATGAGAAAAATTGGAGAAAAATGAAAAATCTTGTTTCAAATCCGTTTTTGATTAAACAAAGTTTATATTCAACTAATCTAAGTTCATCTAACCTAGATTGAAGGTTTTCTAAGCTTAGAAATGCTTAGATTTCAAAATGTAAGAAAAATTAAAAAAGTTTTGAAAATTCAATACTAACCTTGAATCGAAGCTTGAATCGAGTTTATGGTTGCTCAATTGCGTTCCCGAGCCTTCAATCCACAATCTCGAGGCTTGAAATCGAATTTTGATTCAAAAATTTAGAGAGACAATCCGAAAGGGAGAGAGGAGAGAGAGATGAACGAGTAAGAGTGAGGAAGAGTGAGAGAGAGTGAGATTTATAAAGAGAAGGGAAGCAGTTTTCAATACCACGTCCCACACGTGGTTTTCCAAAGTGGGACGTGTTGGTCATTTGACAAATTGTTTTGTTACAAAATTTCAAATAACAATTAAAAATAGTTAAGAGTAATTAAACATAATTAAAATAATCAAAAATATCATAAATTAAGAAATTTCACATAATGATCAAATTAAGCTTAAAATAATCATTATGGCACACTAATCTACCATTCTACACATTAATAACATTTAATTAATTTTAGGGTGTTCAACTCTCAACCCCTAAAAGAAATTTCGTCCTCGAAATTTACAAATCGATTCAAAAACAAAACAAATGCGGATACATCTCCCGCATATACGACTCTAATTCCCAAGTGACTTCATCAACCCCGTGATGTTGCCACACAACCTTAACTAATGAAATCTCACGATGACGCAAGCTAATCACTTTACGATCGATGATCTGAATCGGCACTTCCTCATACGTCGTGTCTTCCTGAATCTACACGTCCTGAAATGAAACGATTTTATCCTGCTCAGGTGGACATTTTTGAAGCATCAACACATGAAATACATCATGAACATGTGAAAGTTTCGAAGGAAGGTTGAGTCGATAAGCAACCACACCAACACGTTGAGTAATCTCGAACGGTCAAACATATCTTGGCGCAAGCTTCCTTTTACTCCAAATCACGAAATGACTTTGTGAGGAGATACCTTCAAAAGAACAAAGTCTCCAACCTTGAATTCCAAAGGTCGATGTCTTCTATCTGTATAGCTCTTCTGTCGACTTTGAGCTGCTTTCAGTCGGTCTCGAATCACGATGATCTTCTCATTGCTATCACGAATCTCATCCGGTCCAAGAATAACTCTATCTTTCGATTCGGCCCAACACACTGGCAATCGACACGATCGTCCATATAATGCTTTGAACGGTGCCATACCAATACTCAATTAATAGCTGTTGTTGTATGCGAACTCCACCAGATGCAAATACTTCTTCTAGTTCCCGCCGAAATCCAATGCACAAGCACGTAACATGTCTTTGAGAATCTGAATAACCCGCTCAGATTGCCCATCGGTTTGAGGATGAAACACTGTGTTGAAGTTCAAATCTGTGCCCAAAGCCTCTTGGAAGCTCCTCCAATATTTGGCATTAAACCTGGTATCCCTATTCGATGTGAAGGACAAAGGAACTCCATGCAATCACACTATGTTCTGCAGATACAATTCCCCAAGAATCCTCCTCGAACATGTCGATCTGAATAGAATGAAATGAGCTAACTTCGTCAATCTGTCGACCACGACCCAAATCGCATCATGTCGCTGCTCTGTTCTCGACAATCCGGTAAGAAAATCCATCGTCACGTGTTCTCATTTCCACCCTAGAATAGGAAGTAGCTGAAGCTGACCTGCTGATTTCTGATGCTCGGCTTTCACCTGTAGACAAGTTGCACACTTGGTCACGTATTCTCGAATATCCTTCTTCATACCTCTCCACCAATAGTACCTCTTTAAGTCACAAAACATCTTTGTACTCCCCGGATGAATGGCGAACTGAAACTTATGAGCTTCATTCATGACGGCCTTCGTTACTTCTACAATTGCTGGAACCGCAAGACGCTCCCTGAAGTACAATGATCCATCCGCATGTATCCTCCACTCTTCGAACTGCTCTCCTTCTAAATTCGCTTCCAGATTCCCTGAAGATGCTGGTCCTGCCATTAATTCTGCTTCACCATCTAAATAAGAGCTGGGGTCGTTTCCATGTGATACATCGAAATGCGATCGTAGTCTTCATGATACTGTAGCCCGAACTCACTTATTGTCGCATCCCTTTTCCAATCTTCAAGAGCCAAAAATGCAAGTATCCCTAAAGATTTTCGACTAAGTGCATCCGCAACGACGTTAGCTTTCCCAGGATGATACTGCAACTCAAAATTGTAATCCTCCATGTATTCTATCCATCTTTATTGCCTTAAATTCAAATCTCTCTGAGTAAACAAATACTTCAAGCTCTTATAGTCGAAGAAAACCTGAAATGTTGCTCCATACAAATAACATCTCTATATCTTCAATGCATGAATCATTGCCGCGAGCTCCAAATCATGAGTAGGGTAATTTCGTTCATGAGGTCGTAACTGCCTTGATCCATATGCTACCACACATCCATGTTGCATCAACACACACCCAAGTCCACGTCCTGAAGCATCCGTATAAACCTCGTACGGCTCATCGCTATTGAGAATGATCAACACTGGTGCTGAGGTCAGCCGATTCTTCAATTCTTGAAAGGCGAGCTCACATTCTTCGTTCCACTCGAATCTGACATTCTTCCTAATCAATCTTGTCAACGGTGTTGCTATCTTTGAAAAATCTTTCACAAATTTCTTGTAGTATCTTGCAAGTCCTAAGAAGTTGCAGATCTTTGCTACATTTTTCGATCGTTCCCAATCCACTATGGCTTTTATCTTTGACAGATCCACCGAAATACCATGCTCAGAGATGACATGACCTAGAAATTTGACCTCTGTTAACCAGAATTCACACTTTTCCTTCTTGGCATACAATTGGTGTTCTCACAGAGTCTGAAGCACGATCCTAAGATGCTGCTCATGCGCCTCCCAAGTCTTAGAATAAACCAAGATGTCGTCGATGAACACGATCACAAATTGGTCCAAGTAAGGCCTGAATATCCTATTCATCAAATCCATGAAAGCTGCCGGAGCGTTTGTTAATCCAAACAGCATCACTAGGAATTCGAAATGTCCATACTTGGTCCTGAAAGTTGTCTTAGGAATGTCCTCTTCCTTAATCCTAAGTTGATGATATCTTAACCTCAAGTCTATCTTCAAGAAGTACCGCGAGCCTCCCAACTGATCAAATAACTCGTCGATCTTGGGCAAAGGATACTTATTCTTCACTATGACTCGATTCAGCTGTCGATAATCTATACACAACCTAAAAGTTTCATCATATTTCTTTGCAAACAAAACTGATGCTCCCCACGGTGATGTGCTATTCTGAATGTATCCCTTATCAGTAAGTTCTTGAAGTTGCTTCTTGAGCTCCTTCATTTCTGCCGGTGCCATTCGGTAAGGTGCTATAGAAATCAGTGTTGTTCCCAGAAATAATTCAATACCAAACTTAATTTCTCGATGCGGCGGTAATCCTAGTAGCTTGTCGGGGAAGACATCCTCAAACTCATCTATCACTAAAATCACTGCACGTCCTCTCGAAGCACTGGGCTCTCCTTCCAAATCCATGAAGATAGCGTAACAAACTGCATTCTTCCACCCTCCGAGACATGCCCTTATACGACGCCCACTCATTAACTGATCACCACCACCATGGTAGGTGATTACCGTCCCCCTATCCGACACTAGGGTTACTTTTCTAAGTTGGCAGTCCACCATTGCACTGTATCTGGACAACCAGTCTATCTCTAGGATTACATCATAGGTTCTCATGGGGATTACAATCAAATCACTTCTCAAAATCTCATCCCTAATCTTTATTTTACAAGCTTTACAAATACTATTCACACACACTGGCCCCAAGGGTGAAGCTATGACTAAGGGTTCATCAGACTCTTCTATCTATAATCCCAAGGCACGTACAAAAGAGCTCGAAATGAGAGAATGAATGGCACCAGTATCAAATAACACGTGTGCTAGAGACTAAGAAACCACAATCGTACCATCGACAACTGCGTTACTCGTCTGGGCATCTGAACTTTCTGATGTCATCACATGAACCTGTATTGGAGCTTTCCCTTTTCCTCTACTAACATTGCTGGACCTTGGGTTAGTTGGTCGATACTGCTGTGATGATGGCGACTGCACACTGGCTATACTCGATGTTTGATACTGAGGGACGTTACGCTGAAGATTCTGCTGTTGATGTCCTTGCGTTGGATATGACATTTGCTGAGGAGAGAACTGATGGAATGGAAGCTGAGGGTACTGCTGACGCTGAGGTAGAGTTTGAAGTTGAGGCTGACGACTAACTCCTTCTCCAATCTGGAATCCTAAGCGAGTATTCCTGATCGGACAATTCCTCTTGATGTGTCCTGGCTGCTGGCAATAGTGACAATGGAAACTGTAGGGGTTGCTGCGCCCGCTGCTGGATGAACTACTGCTGCCGCTATTCATGCCACCCTGCTTGTCCTTTCCTAGAGTTGGTCGACTACTGACGCTCCTCCTGTCGCTCCTCTGTGGTCCTCCTAATGTCTTGGCTCGATTCTCACAGTACTGCGCGTAATCACTCTCCATTGATATCGTTGATGACACAAGCTCTCCAAAGTTCCTGAGTCATAGGGCAACCACCTGCCATCGAATAGGAGCCTTGAGTCCTTCTTGAAATTTGCTACACTTCTCACGCTCCGATGCCACTACTGAGGGAGCAAACCTAGCCAATTCAGTGAACTTCGCTTAATATTCTCGAACTGGCATATCTCCCTGCTGCAACCTATAGAATTCTGTCGCCTTTTGATCCCTGTATCCCTGCGAAAAATATCGATCGTAGAACAGCTCCTCAAACCTATCCAAACTGATGTTACCATTATTCTCCAGGCGCTTTATCTGCTTCCACTAGGTGTTAGTACCACCTTCAAACTTATATGCCACAAATTCCACACAATACTCTGCTGGCACACCGAGAGTATCTAGATGCTTCATGATCGAATCTAGCCAATATTCTGCCACCTATGGGTCCCCAGTTCCATCGAAAGTTAGTACAGATGCACGTCGAAACGTCTTAAAATACGAATGCCGACGACTAGCCTCAGAGTCATCCTGCCTTGCCCAGGCTGCCATCTGCCGAAATGCAGTAAACATGGCCCTCATCATGCCCTCATCATTTTCAAACTCGGCATCGGCTGTCGAACGACGTCTAGGTGCTATTCTCTCACTTTTGAAAACAAAATTTAGACTGTCAGTGGTATTTCATTGTCGTACCTATGTGTGCATAATTTCCAAGGTTCATAACCTTGAGCTCTGATACCATTCTGTCACGCCTCGGGGTACAGGAGGTGACAGGGTTTTAGAATTAAATTTATAAATAAAAATGTGATAATTTAAAAAAAACGTTTATTTAGAATGAACAATTATAATATTCAAACAAATAAAGAGAACAAACAAAACAAATTAATATGGGGTGAAATGAATATGGGTCCCACTGGCTCATATATTGTGCACACACATAGTATTGACAACATTACAATACAACCACAGTCCAAAGAAAAGAGAGTTAAGAATTTACATGCCTTAAATTTCTATGATACAACCTACCAAAATCCTCTATTGGTCACAAGTCCGGTCAGCGGACTCTTCTCTGATTCTAAGTTGATATCTACCTATGGGGTAAGATTTTAAAACAAGTAGAATGTGAGCGAAAGGCTCAGTAGGACTATATTTTAAAAATAAACAAATAAATAGTTTAATAAAACACTTCTTAATAAATAAAATTAAATTAAATAAGTACTTCCGTTTATCAAAGGTATATTGGAAACAGTTCATCAAGAGTACCTTTTTATTAATTCAAGCAAACCATGATATTCACCACCAAAGTGGTCCAGCTGGGTTTCAGGACCTGCCCCCAAGGTCGTTCACTACATGACCCGATCTCTGATATAACGTCATGCCCGTATATTTTTTATAATTAAAATTTCTATTTACCAAATATAATCATTAACATTTATTATGAGGTTTATTACGAAAACACCTCCATCTATTGTTTAGGAAAACAGTTACAGAAAATCGTTTTTCAACCAATCATTGAAAAACATTTTAATGAAAATCACTTTGAGGCCAAAACATTTAAAATTGGTTACCAAAGAATGGGTAGAAGTCCTACCTCAATACTCATGCTGGTGTCCCACACCGTAATTCCGGTCCGCTGTACGTTAGCTCCGTGGATCCATGCACAACCTTAAATGAAAACTAGATCTATTAGTATCTAATCTGAGATATCCTAGGTTATTAAATCATCTCATGATGTCCTAGTGTGCCACTTAGGTTTATAAAATCATTTTATAAATTTGAAATTTCAATCAGGGTTCAAAACAGTGAAAACGGGTGAAAATCACAAAAATTGCACCATGCCCGGTCGGCCTATTGGTCGCCCTGGTTCGGCCGGCCGAACTGCACAGTTCGGCCTGCTGGAAATCCAAGTCCGGTCGGCCAAACATTTTCAGGTTCGGCCTGCCGGTCGGATGAATCTGGCCTGCCGAACGCATGAATTCGGCTTGCCAAACTCAAACTTCGACCTACCGATCTGGAAAATTCTAGAAATTTTCATGCACGGGTCTCAGCTTCCCCGAGCCCAAATCTTCAAATCTAACCTGTTTTCTCAATTCTCAGGCATGGATAATGATTATGAACAATAGAAAAACATAGTAACTTACTTTTTGATGGATTAAAACAAGTTTTAAACAAGGTTTTTGAAAAAACCCAAAATGAGAAAAATTGGAGAAAAATAAAAAATCTTGATTCAAATCCGTTTTTGATGAAACAAAGTTTATATTCAAGCTAATCTAAGTTCATCTAACCTAGATTGAAGGTTTTCTAAGCTTAGAAACGCTTAGATTTCAAAATGCAAGAAAAATTAAAAAGGTTTTGAAAATTCGATACTAACCTTGAATCGAGTTTATGGTTGCTCAATCGCGTTCCCGAGCCTTTAATCCACAATCCCGAGGCTTGAAATCGAATTTGATTCAAAAATTTAGAGAGACAATCCGAGAGGGAGAGGGGAGAGAGGAGAGAGAGATGAGCGAGTGAGAGTGAGGAAGAGTGGGAGAGAGTGAGATTTATAAAAAGAAGGGAAGCAGTTTTCAATACCACTTCTCGCACGTGGTTTTCCAAAGTGGGACGTGTTGGTCATTTGACAAATTGTTTTGTTTCAAAATTTAAAATAACAATTTAAAATAGTTAAGAGTAATTAAAAATCATTAAAATAATCAAAAATATCATAAATTTAGAAATTTCATATAATGATCAAATTAAGTTTAAAATAATCATTATGGCACACTAATATACCATTCTACATATTAATAACATTTAATTAATTTTGGGGTGTTACAAAATGTGAACAATGTGATGCTTATCTTCTGGATAATACTTCTTATTTAACTAACAAAAAATTACTTCTTCTTTTATTTATTATTTGGTTTGAGTGAAATCGTAAAAATTGAAAAAAAAAAAGGCTTAGTAGAGAGAAAGTGATAAATTACGATAATCAAAATAGAAACTTCAACCAAAGCCTGTTTACAATAGGCAGTTTGGTTTTTTGATGATCTTGAAAGCAACAAAGGAGCTAGGGATACCGGTGAGGAAATCATCAAGGGGAGTGTTTTGTAGGGTTGCGGCACTATAAGTGAGAGAAAATAGTATATCGGAGTCTGAGTTTAATAGTTGAGTTCAAGACTTTGAGTCAAAAAAATTGTTATTTACTTTTGCAAGGTTGCAGCACTATAAGTGGATGGCTACAAAACAAAACGATTGCAGTAAATTATCGATGCAACAAACTAGAAGTCTAGAACTAAAAGACAAAACTACTACAGTAAGAAAAGAAAAAAAGCAACTAAGCGATAAAACTATCACGGTGAGAAAAAAAAAGCTGAAAAGTCTAAAAGGAAAGAAGATGAAAAAAATTTAAAGCTGGTAAAGTTATACAGGAAGAAAAAATAATATGAAAAAGCTTTGGTGATTGATATATAAAGAAATTAAGGGTCTGTTTGACAAATAGATTTAAATTAGTGATTAAATTTGAGTTAGAATGATTTGAATTAGGATTTGAATTAGTGATTTGAATTGTTATCCGAATTGACATTTAGATGTACATTTAAGCTTTAATCTGAGTATAGAATAAAATTGAAGTTTGTGTTTGAAGATGTAGTAAAAATAGTTTTTGATTTATTAACAAATCTAATAAAATATTAATGTTAATGATCCTAAAAAATATGCAATATGGATTTTAATTTATTGCTCTTTTCACTATGAACACAATGAAAAAATAATCATCTCAATTAGATAACAAATGAAGAAGTTAAGTTTTCTTTTCCTCAAATATAAGGGAGAGAATTTTAGTTTTTACTGTAGCAGAGATATCTGAGTATCAAAAGTTTAGGGGGAGTCAAAACTCTGAAAACTTAAATTCTTGATACTCAAAGGATTCAGATTTTGAGGGAAACAAACATATATTTATAGGATTTTTAATATTCGAATTCAAATTTGAGTCCAAAGAATCCAAAGAGTTCTTGAAACAAACGGGGCCTTAAGGTTTATCATAATTGTAAGTGACTCTAAGATTAGAGTTATATTTTGAATCACATATTTCAGTGCACAAAATAAATTAAAGATTGAATTTATAGCATAGAAAGTAAATTTATGAAAGACTACATTAAAAAGTGAATCAAAATAACTTGAATTTTATTTAAAAATAACAATTTACATATAAAGTTTAGATATTTTGTTGATTTTTTGTCAATATTTCTGTAGAAATGTTCGTAAAATTTTGGATATTTTGTCATTTTATACTATAATTTTCATAAAAATTGATATTTCCATCAAAATATCAATATTTGTAGAAATTTTTGGATATTCTGCGGAAAGAATACGAAACCTTTGTTTCTATATCGGTTCTTCAAAAATATGAAAATTTCGACGAAAATGTCGATTTTTCAATCCTGATTACAAGTAGGTTTTTTTTTGTCTTTCATGCAGCATTTATTCTCCAGTATTCCTGCCTAAATTTGTAATATTTTGGACATGAATTTTGTAACTTGTAAGGCAACTCAATTTAGAAAGAAAGAAAATGAAAAAGGAAAAAAGAAAGTTTGTTAAGTTGTTACAATATGGTGGCCAATGGAGAAAGAATAAAAAATTGATTGGTTGGGTGATGATTAAACTTGGTAGACAAGGAAACACATGAATTGGCAAAAAGGAAACCAAACCCGTTTTATCATAAATCTGATTTCCATGCTTGATTAGCTTTCCAGAATTTGAGGGAAGGAGACCGACCTTTTCACACACTTATTATCAATGATTACAATTACTAAATTTATAAACATACATTCAAGAAGGTGAATGGTGATTTTTCAATTCAAAGAAGAAAATTTAGAAAAAAAAAATAGTTATGGTGATTGTTATAAGAAAAACCCTTTTCGTCTTATAATCCTTTTCATTTCATGGAATTTAAAACTATAATGTTAAAACTCAGGGTGCTAAAACATATTATTTTGTGAGTAATTAGGGTTTCAATTCCATAAAATTATATAAAAATGCTCTTATTATAATGAAATGAAGGCAAAAAGTTATAGTCATTATTATAAAAAAAAATCATTTTTAGTCCCATAAGGTTAAAAACTTCACTGCTCACAAAAATTATAGACCTCATCTAATAGATATATAGTGTCTATAGTGTATTTATTTGACCGAGATTTATTGTGTTGCTAACAGGGGTTTAACCACAAGTTAATTTCTCTTATTATAATGAACTCTCTGTGCTTTGTTTTGCTGTTGGAATGCTACTTGAAATGACTGGACTAACGCTTGTGACGTGGGGAAACTTCTATTGTTGTATGATACTTTTTGAAAGGGTTGGTGAGCAACCCTTTGTTTGATGTTGTCTTGTAAATGAAATGATGTGGGACCTAAAATCACGTTGTATTATATTTCTATGATAATATTCTGCGGGGCACGTAATAATAGAAATTATCATACCGAGTACTATATATTATTATTTTTTCTAATGTGAAGGGTGTACAACAATTAGAATATGCAGTCTAATTTGGCTGCCGGGCAAGAATATGAAGCCCATTGGACTTTTATTTTTTTCCTTCCCTTCTTCCAGGACATGAATGGTGTGCAGGATTAGAGAGAATTGTATTGAACTGGATAAACTCTTATTCAATCTATGCTTGAATCCCCTTGGAAGGTGATTATGTAATTTTTTGCTAAAATATGGGTCTAAACATAATCTTTGTACATTGTGAAAATCTTCAAAGACCTTTGCAAAATTTTATAAAATTGTTGGTCAAATTAAAATTTTCAAAAAATGAGGGGTCAAAATATAATTTGCAATGGAAATAATTTTAATAATTATATTTTTTTTCCTCTCTAATCTTAAAAAGTTACAATTTGACCCAAATTTTGTTTTTTTTTTTTTTACGAAAGGCCCCTATCTTAATAACACAATACCAAACATGTGATTGAATTAGCTAAAATTTTACCCTATCTTTTTCAATACAATCCAATCTAATCCAATCTTATCCAATGTACCAAACAGACCCCTATTGTATAATTTTTATTTTGACTATTATATTTGATTTTTCATAATAAGAAAGAAGATAAAATTGAAGGACTGCAGATAGGGCTTTGAGGGACACATGCTTCATCAAGATCGTTAAATGTTATTTGGGAAAGAAAAAGAATTAACCCTTGTGTTTGGCAATCTAGATTTAAGTTCATGAATGCAAATTCAAACAGTGTAAAGTCCTTGCATGTTATAATTTAAAGCTCTCGTATACTATAATTTTTGGTTTGAACTCTCACCAAACACCCTATAAGCTTTATTTTCACTTCTAAGTCGAGTCTATTGGCTTTTATTGTTTTTTGGGTTGATCTCACAAATGGTCCCTAAGGTTCTTTTTTAGTTCTTGACTTTTAAAAAGCCTCACTTTATCCCTAGCTAATTTATTACATTGTTTTAGTTTTGATTCCTTCTGTTAGATGGGTATTAAATTTTTAATAGAAAACTTTTAAATTAACACATATAGTACTTGCTTGCTTGATAGTAATCTTTTTTTTTTCTCCCACTTATTTGTTGCTTAAAAGTTCTTGCTTTGATTATCTCTAATGGAAATGCCAATACTAATAGATCCATCATTAGGTCATCTCCAATTCAATGTTAAATTGATGCATCAATAGCAAATTTAACATTCGAGAGTATAGAAAATGTTGTTCAAGTATTGTTGATTTTTAGTTGGTTAAATTTGATTATCAGAGCTTTTGGATGGAGGGAGGGAGGGGGGACCTAAACATGCCAGGTTTTGTTTCCATAGCTCTCACCTAGTTCAAATCGTGCTAGATGTACAACGATGACCTATAGTCTAGAGTACGTCAACTGGAAACTGCGACTTGGAGTATGGTTATATGGCTGAAGGAGAATTATTAAGGAAGAAAAACATCGTGGATTTGATTTAGTGAAGTTAATTTGTTGCAACTTATAATTCTGAAAAATTACAACCGTAATTCAAAGTCAAATAAATCCTTAATTATATTTTGTGTGGTTGGCACCTGTGATTTTATTTCATTTGAGTTCTTTGACCACGTTAAAGAACCGTATTAACCACGTTACTATTTTTTCTATCCGTATTTCCTCTAATTTTTATGAAAAATTAAAGAAATGTTGTGAATCAGAAAATCTCACAGGTAAGGTGAATCTCCAAGCTTACAATAGAATACATTTTTTAAATCTTACTTTTTAACAAAAAGGGTTTACCCTTGTCTTGTAAGGAGAGGGTTTCTAGTGGGATTGACTCCTGGCGAGGGACCGTATTTCAAGAGGGAAGAATTTGAAAAACAGGCTAAAAAAAATTTCCAATTTGGTAAATGATCTTTTTTTTTTTCACCAAAAAACACGTTTTTTTGAGCAAGTAACGTCGCACGTGACATTCATTCTTATTCTTATTTCTTTGTAATAGTTATCTGGAGCAGCGACGGTTTTTTACTTTTTTGCAAGTATTTCATGTGCGTAGTAATGTCTAAGTGTTGCCACACCCTTGATTTTAATTTCTTTTTTGTTTTTTGCTTTTTTGATATTGTTATCAAATTTTTTTTTTTTGGCCTGAGGGCACTTTATGTTATTCTTCTACATGATATCGAATTTTTTGTCAGCACGACATAAATGTCGTTTTTCTAATATTTTGAGAAAATTTTAACAACATTGTACATGTTACTCATCAAGAGGCTCATCTTCAAAATATTGATGAATGGCCTGTATCAAATTTTAGGTCACGATCATATCTTACCTTATCGCCAATGCTCAATGTTACAAATTAGCACCTTAAGCATTAATCATTAAAAAAAGGTAAATAAAAATAACAACCCTTCTAATATTTGTATACATAGAAGTATTGACCAGTAAATGAATTACAAATATTTCTCTTTTTCTTTTGTTCTTTTAAAAAGATTCTATCATATATTACAAATTTCAAATTTATTGAATTTGATAAACGAAAATCAATGCCCTACTAAATAATTCTCCTTTCTTAATATAAAATAGTCATATATTTCATAGGGCAGTTGAAAACGTAGTTAAAACTATAAAATATAGTATTGGCCAACTTTTGATTCAAATTTTATAAGAAAAAACAGTATACGAGATTTAGTTCTTTCCTTAAAAAAAATATCCTTAAAAAAAAATGTAGTTCTAATTGCATTTTGAAACATTTTTTTTCCTTAATAGTGAATGGAAGAATATAATACTAATGGCACAAAAAGTTCTCACTAGTGAGTTTCTGTTTAAGGTGCCTTTAAGGTGGTCTTGTTGCAATATAAAAGAAGACAGAAGTGGGACAACATGTTTGTACACAATATAGTATTATATGTGGGAATGTGATCATCTATCAATAAAACTAATTATTATTCAAATATAAATGATGACATCATGATAACCAGCTTGAAAGCCGCCTATTTGGTTTATCTTGTTTCGACTTTTTGGCTATAAAAAAAAAAAAAAGTTAATGCAAAATGTGAATGCCCAAAAAATGCCAAAAAGAAAGAAAGAAAGAAAGAAATGATGATGAGAAAGAGGCTTTCAAAGACTAAATTTGTAGAGAAGAAGCCAAAACTTAGAGAAGGAGGGCCCTTTAGATTTGACACAACCAACCCAACCAACGAAGCATGGTCGGCCTCTTGCTTTGCATGTTATGAGGGGCATTCTCATATTTAGGAAAAAGCTGTGGCTTTTTTTATATATATTTATTGGGACATAATAACATGACCGAATTTTAAGCTATGGCCTATCCAAATATAAATGCTAGCAATACGGGGCCATATGACACACTATGCCAGTATTATTACACGACAAATTGTTTTGTAACAGATTTTAGCAATTTTTTTTTTTACTTGTTAGGACAAAAATACTTTATAGGGGAATGCTGGCTTGGAATAAAGACATATTAGATGTTTAAGAGAAGAGTTTCAACTTTAAATTTTGAACTACATACTGTAACATATGAGAGTTTTACATTATAGCAGTTTTTACTTTACACTGTAACATGTAAGAGCTTTAGTTCACTATTTGTAGTTTAAGCTCTAGAGTTTAAACCACCCTCCTAAACAACTTAAACTTACTCGAAGGTTAGTGAGAATTCAATGTCCCAAAATTATTAAGGGTTTCCTTATAAAGGTTAATATATGGAGGCCCTCTAATTTAGGAGTTCGTTTTCTTATCTTATTTAATAGAAAGAACTACTATTGTTTTAAAGAAGTAAAAATACAATTCAAAATCTTTAAATTTATTACATTCTGTCATATTTATTTGTATACTTGTTTTTTAAGATTTGATGAGACATTAAAAAATAATAATACCTTGACATGAAAATCACTAAAGTTTTTTTTTTTTGGTTGAATTTGAGCTAAGAGGATTCAAATTTTTATTTTTAGGTCAAGTCGGATGTGATTTTACTACTAAAACATGCCTCCAACTATAAAATCACACAAGATTTACATGATCTTCATATGATTATACTAAATTTTAATTTTTTTTATTGATAAAGCACAACTTATACGTTAGTCTGTTATCACATGTGATATAATCTCATGACCAATAATGATAATGATAATGACAATAGAAAAGGCTAATATATTAGAGTTGATAGATGATTTTGTTATTATGTATAGTTAGAGCATCTGAATTGTGAACTGTCACACAAATATTATAGGTCCCTTTTTTAGGGGTACTATTATAGGTCCCAATTAGCTAGACCCATTTTTTTTTTTTTTTTTCACTGCTGAATTAGACATCGATCCAATTTAGGATTGAGGTTGTTGTATCAAAAGTATTTTCTGAAACATTTTGAGTGTAAATATATAGACAAACAAAGAAGAATACTTTCTGCCGAGAAAAACTTTTGCAATAGGCTGTAGCTAGTGCGGATGCTCTTTTATCTTTTTCTTTTCGAGGAATTTTAGTTGCATAGGGTATTTAAGAGCATTAGTTAAAACAAATTAATTAAATATTAAAGCATATGAAAGCTTTACACTGTAATAATTTTTTACTTTTTACAATAAGTGTTATGAGCTTTATACTATTTATTGGTTAAAATCGATTGGTTCTTACATAGAGTCAAACACCTTACAATTTTTCTCACTCTTTTTTTACACTTTTCTCATTCACTACTTGACTCATGGAATCCACTATCTTATGTTCTATTTGAATAATAATTTATAATATTAGTGGATTCTACGTATCAAACAATGTTTAAAAAGAGTACAAAAAGAGTGAGAAAGATAATATTGCTAGTACTCCTCTTTCTGTTTTCCTTTTTCTCTTGTGATAGTCTCTACTCCATTCCCAAAGAGTGCAAATCGCAAATAGTGTAAGGTTTTTACATGTTATAATGAAAAGAAAAAATTGCTACAATCAAGGATTGAAAAATCAACATTTCTACAAAAAATCTTATTTTGGAAGTACTGATATAGAAACATGGTGTCATATTCTTTCCACATGATATCTAAAAATATCCATAGAAATATCCATGGATAATGATATTTTGATAGACATATCGATTTTTATAAAAATTATAGTGTTAAATGATAACATATCGATAAATTTTACGAAAGTTTCTCTAAAAATATTGGCAAAATATCCATGCTTTATATTTATTTTTTTAATTTATTTTGAACTTGATATTGTTTCTTATTTCTTAGCAATTGCATTAACTCACAATTTACTATATATGAAGAGATAGTGGGTAGAGATCAAGAGACATATCTATGACATATTTAGAATTGTATAAGAAACTATTCAAAGTATGTGTCTTGGTATCAATAATATTTCAAATAAGAAGGTATTCCAAATACTTTTGAACTTCTTATTGTATGTTTGGAAAACTTAATTCAAACCAATAGTTTAAACTGAAACAGTATAAAACTCTCACATGCCACAGTATAAAGCAACAGTGAGTGGTAAACCCCAACAAGAGAGTCAAAACTTGGTAGATTTCATGAGAGTACTAAATTCATCCTCCGTAAGAATATTGTTGTAAATGAGTATAATTATGAGCAAGGGTCATTTCTACAGAGGATTTGTTCTAATTACTTGGTTACCAATTCTTAAACCTAAGACACACTAAATTAAAAAAACAAGAGAAATAAATAAATGTAATACAATAATAATAAGACCAGTTAAATAATCATTTTCTACTACTAGACAATAACTGTTAAATTAATCACATAATTATTTTCAATTTTATATTAAAACTACCAACCATAGATGATAGTAACTTTACCATCTCAATCTTTTCTTACAATGTCATTCAATAAAACAAGTTCTTTATTAAATCTCTTTCCATTAAATAACCTAGAACAAGCTCTCTAGATTTAACATAATGAAAACATTAAAATGAGAAAGAGAGGTTAATTTAAGTAACAAGCACACAAGCTTAGTTCATTTAATCTAGGTTTATGCTCCACATGCAATCATACAAAGACTTATATAATTAGTAACTACAATTCACTACCACTGATTAGACTAACAAGACAATTACATATCAGACATTATAACCTAGTAATACATAATTCTCAAGTATTATTTAGTTGCACACCTAAAAAAAATAATTATGAACAATAATTGTAGAAGAACATAAACAATCTCAATTGAAAGTTGGGAAAAAAAATCTAAAAATTAATCGCATAGTCGTGTCTAGGGTTCAAATCACCCTTAATTAAAAATAAAACTAAACTAAATCATAGAAAAAGAAAAGAAAGAAAGAAAGGAGAAGGGGTAGAAGAAAAAGAATAATAATGGCGTTGAAGAGTCTTCCACACAAAGGATACTCCTTAAACCACCACATGAGCTTTTCTCTAATTTCTCATCTTCTGAACTAAGAAAAACTCATAAAAGGGTTCTTTCTTGTACTGCATAATGATGTATTTATAGGTTTGCAAAGTTGGGATAAAAAGGAGAAAATTTGGAGCCTTTGGGACCAAAAATTGAGGTAAAATTTGCCAACACGCACAGGGGCACACAGTTTGGTTGCTAGGGCATGAAATTTCTCAAATCAACACCACTTGGTGCTAGGGTGCCACTTCACTAGCTCAAGGGCACATCTTCTTGCCTATTCATGTAGGGTTGTTGTCTTGTTGCTCTCTTCACCTAGTTCCACCCTATGTCAACCTAAAACTCGTCCAAATCATGGTTTTTGACTCCAAAATATTCCATAGCATCCAATACACCAACAAAACACAAAAACATAAATAAAATACAAGAAAACCAAGAAACTAACAAAGAAAATATAAGAAAGAATGATAGAAAAATAGGTAGAAATTAAGCACTTATTAGTGAGCTATTATATAAAGCTCTCACATGCTATAATGTTTTGAATCAAAATAGTTCAAACAAATGTTTTAAACCAAAGTTGCCAAACACTATTAGAAGCTCTTTTTGGTAATGATGTTTATATATATATATACATACATATATATATATATATATCTTGTATGAATCTAAGCATGTAAAGTTCTTGTATTAAATTGACTTTTAAATATTTTATAGTTTGATATCACATACTTATCAGTTGTTGCATTATGATCATTTTTTACCATCATATGTATCATGTACTTAGTATTTTGGTTGAGTATTTCATCTAAATTATGTATTATTAACAATTTTATAGTTTCTTAAAGTCTTGTCTAACACTATAGTGTTTTAAGATGATTTTTTGTATTTTATGCTAATTTTTATCGATATTTTCGTAAAATCTAAGTATCAATATTTCCATAGATATTGATATTTTTATTCTTGGCTATAATGTAGCTCTTACCTACTACAATGTGTGGTTCAAACTCTATAATTTGGACTCTTCTCCCAAACACTCTAATCATCAATGATGCCAAATGATGCTTTCAATATTTTCTTATTATTCATCTTGGTTTGGGAAAATTCTAAAAGCTTCCTATGTGTTTATTCAAAATACTACAAATATAACTATGATTTCAACTAAGAAAAAAAGTATATCTTTAGTTTTTTTGAAAAAGAAAAATATCATTTTAATTAGTTAAATTTTTGAAAATAATCAAGAACACCATCAATAATAATAATAATTAAAATTAGTTGAATGAAAATATTATAGAACTAAGAAAAATTTAACAAAAACAGTAAAAAAAAAAGTCCCTCTCTAATCCTCTAATTCCTCAATCAATCCATGGTCAAACCTAACCCCACCCATGGTCAATATGTTCCAAGTTCAATCTTGTTTCCTACTTCTTACATTTATTTTTTTAATTTTAAATTTATTAAATTTTTAATTGTTTCACAAAATTTTTGTTTTAAATCTATTTCTAATTTGTTTTTAAATAATTAATGTTTATTTAAATAATAAACAAATTCTTTTTAAAACGCTTAAATGCTTATTAGTAAGGGTATTATCTAGATTTTCAACAATTTGACTTGTCAAAAGGGACGGTTTTTAACTCTTTTACAAGACTGACTGGTGTTTTTTTAGTAGTTAAAACCTAGGTGTATTTATAATATTTTGAATAAATTTTGGCACACTTTTAAAATTTAACATTTTATTTGTGTACCATGCAATAGGTCATGTTGAGCTGATGATCATTAGGTCAAACAATATTGAGTAAGGTTATGATGTTGAATTTAGGATTGACAATTCCGTATGCATATAAAAAAGTAGAACATTTTGATGTCATCCTCGAAAATATCTCGATTCAAAGTAATAATGTAAAGTATTTACGTATAGAAGAGAAAATTAGGAAATGTGCTGCTTGATTTGGCTTGTTTATTTTTTGGTGCCTTTATCTTAAGACTTTAGGTCAAAGTATAAAAGGAGGTAGATCTCAAGTTGTAACGCCCCGAAATTAATTAAATATTATTAGTGTGTAAAATGGTAGATTAGCGTGTCATAATGAATGTTTTAAACTTAATTTAGTTATTTTGTGAAATTCCTAAATTAATGTTATTTTTTATTAATTTAATGATTTTTAATTACTCTTAATTATTTTTATTTGTTATTTTAAATTTTGAAACAAAACAATTTGTCAAATGTCAAAAAGTCCTATAAAACCGTGGGCAGCACACTGTTTCTACATAGTGAAACTGCCCACTTTCTCTCTATATATACCATCTCTCTCTCTCTTTCTCTCTCACTCTCGTCACTCTCTCCATCACTCTCTTTCTCTCGCTCTCTCTCTCTTTCCTCTCTCTTTTGATTCAAAATTTTTGAGTTCATATTTCAATCTTCAGTCAATTGGAGGCTTGGGAACGTGATTTAGCAATTATAACTATGAATCAAAGCTTAAATTCAAGGTTAGTTTTTAAATTTTAAAACTTTTTCAATTTTTAAATTTCTTTGTATTTTAAAATTTAAGTTCATTTAAGCTTAAAAAACCTTTAATCTAAGTTAGAGGAACTTTAAATAACTAGAATCTAAGTTTAGTTCGAAGAAAAACATATTTACATCAAGATTTTTTATTTTTCTCTATTTTTCTTTATCTTCGGGTTTATTTCAAAATTTTGTGCAAATCTTGTTTAAATTGGTCCAAAAGTGTTTTATAATGTTTTTCTATCATCTATAGAAGTTTCCTATGCTTGAGAATCTAGAAAAACAAGTTGAAATGAGGATTTGGGCTCGGGGAGGCCGAAACTTGTACCTAGAAAATTCTAAAATTTTTTGGTTTGGTAGGTCGAATTTATGAGTTCGATAGGCCGAATTTATACGACGGACAGGCCGAACCTAGAAAAATTCGGTCGACTGAGCCTGATGTGCTGGCGGGTCGAACTGCACAATTTAGCAGGCCGAACCAGGGAGACCGACAGGCCAACCAGGCATAGTGAAAATTTGTTTTTTTTCACCCGTTTTCAACATTTTGAACCCCGATTGAGATTTTAACGTCACAGTATAATTTTAAAAACTTAAATAGCACACCAGGACACCATGAAACAGTTTAGCAACGTAGAATATTTTAAGCTAGATACTGATAGACCCAATTTATATATTTAAGGTTGTTCGTGGTTCCGCAGAGCTAACGTATAGTAGACCAGGACTGTGGTATGGGACACCGGCGTGAATATTGAGGTAGGACTTGTACCCTTTCCTTGGTAACCTAGTTTTAAAAATGATTTTTGGCCTCAAAGAAATTTTAACAAATATTTTCAATGATGGATTGAGAAAAAGGACCTTTATTGGTTATTTTCATAAACAGTAGAATGATGTGTTTTTCATAATAAACTACATAATAAACATAAATTATTATACTTAGTAAAATGAGATTTTTTATAATTATAGAAAGATATATATATGAGCATGATGCCATATCAGAGATCGGGTCGTGTAGCGTACGACCTTGGGGGTAGGTCTCAAAACCCAGCTGAACCACTTCAGTGGTGAATATTATGATTTGCCCTAAAAAGATAAAAATGTACTTTCTGGACGAACTGTTTTTAATAAAAATTATTTAAATGAATTTATTTATTAACTTTGTTTTCTAATATATGATTTTATTTAAATTATTTATTTGTTTTAAAGCATAATCCTACTGAGCCTTTTGATCACCTTTTATTTGTCTTAAAATCTTTCCCCCTCTAGGTGGATTTCAGCTTAAGATCGGAGAAGAGTCCGTTGACCGGACCTGCAAGCAATAGGAGAACCAAATAGGTGATTTGGATTATAAAATAATCAAGGCATGTATAAATTTAACTTTCACTTTATTTTAGACTATGGTTGTAATTTAATATTGTCGCTACTATGTGTGTGCACAAGTTGTGGGTCAGTGGGACCCAACACTTATTCTCTCTGTCTCTATTTTTTTATTTCATTTTGCTTTATCTTACTTGTTTAATTTCATTTTATTTTAGACTGTAGTTGTAATTTAATATTGTCGCTACTATATGTGTGCACAAGTTGTGGGTCATGGGACCCAAAACTTATTGTCCCTTTCTCTATTTTTTTATTTCATTTTGCTTTATCTTATTTGTTTAATTATTATAAACATTCGTTTAAAAAAGATTTTAAATTATTACTATTTCTTAATTAATCAAATTCTTTAACTTGTATTTTTTATTAAATTTATTTTAATTCAACCTAATCAACCTACCACGTCACCTTTCATACTCCAGAAGCGTGACACAAGTGTTTAAACAATTAGTCTTTATGCTCCTCAATTAGAGCGCAATCCAGTTATGACATTTTTGTTTAACTAAACCTGGTGTAATATTATTATTATTATTTTTTGAAAGTAACCTGGAGTATTATTCAGGAAATTTGGGAAAATTACAAGCTGGTAACAACATTTTTAATTTAGGACATACTAACAGAACTTTTCCTTTGCTGGGGTTTCTATTCTTCGCGTACTAAAAAGCAATTTCAGTTGGTAAAAAGAATATAATCAAAGTTTCTTTTTTTCTTTTTTTAGAATATACATTAATATCATACTAGTTTTTATAAAGATAGAAAGATTTGAAACCCATAATTGCAATAAAATATCTTTTTATCTTACCAAGGAATCAATAATATTGTTTTTCTATTACAAACAAGCAATCACAAAGTGCATGTACCAAATCCCAATTAATAGGAATAAATAAATATAATAGTTCGGGATCAACAATTTTACAAAAAGTAACAACTACAAAAAACATGTTTGTTTAAGTTTGAATCAGAAAGTTTTGCTTTATACTATTTGACGTTTTCTTTCACAACATTCAAATTATTTTGAATTTGAAACAAATCGTCTAGATCAAATCCTCAAAACAAATAAAGACAAAATGCATCACTTATAAAAGAAATAAAAACAAGATGCCCCGGGCATGTTTGTTTTACTAGTTTAAGTCCAATTTAGTCTAATCTGAACAATTGTCACAGCTGATATTGGTGTTTGGTAACAATTTAGGTCAGGCTGAATAGCTCCACTTAATATTTAACTCCTCCCTTATTTTAACATTTTGAATTAATATATTTGTATTCATAATTTACCACTATGATTTTATATTTATTTTTCAATTAAATATTTTTTATTTATTTCATAATTATTTTTTAGTTAAAATATTTTTCATGTTTCAAATTATAATCCTCAACATTCATCTAAACACAAATTCAATTCAGATTTTCTATTTAAATTAACATTTTAATTACATATTCCAATTAGTTGGAATTATGTTTTAATTCACAGTTCAGATTTTTCAGTTGAAATCAAAGAGCTTCAACAAATCAACACAAAAAGAGCAAGTTTTACGTCATTAACCATTTCATCAAATATAAAAAAGAGCATGAGCTTTATATATGCTTATGCTTATGTTTTGTGCCCATTTAATTGCAGAAACACATTGTAGATAAAATACATGAACAAATTGGGCGATAACTAATATAAAACTACCAGAAAAATTTTAATGCACGCAATCATTTTCTTTTTTCCTTGTCAACTTTTCGTTTTTGATTCTATTGTTTTACATGAGTAAATTGCATTGTTGTACCTTAAACTATTCGTTTTTATAATACATTACGAATTTTTAATTTTGGCTAAATACACATTAAATTTTAAAATCATTGATAATTGAGGTTTTGTAATCAACAAGCGTTAAAAAGATGGACAATTTTGACCACAAAATTCACACATGAGTTTTCTTAAATATAGATATCGTCATTTTAAGAAAAAAATAGAAGCTCAACACGTGAAAAAAAGTACTTTACAGAAATTAAAGTATCTATTGGACCTCAATTGTCAATAATTTTAAAGTTTGGATTGCATAATGTTATAATTGAAAGTTCAAAATACATTATGCAAAAAGTGAATAATTTACATAGCATGCTCATACATTAATGCAAATTAAAGTTCCCTCCATAATAAATTACATAATTTTTGCACTATATGCACTACTAGAAATTTGAAATTATACGACCCTCATTTAACGACTTTTTTTTAAAAGCCGTCGTAGTAAAGGGAAAAGAATGCCGGGAGTGACACCCGAAAAGAAAAAAACCATCGTGGTAGGGAGGAAGTCTACCACAATAGTTTTCTCCAAAAACTGTCATAGTAAATTAAACTTTTCATAACAGACTTTTGATGACGGTTTTTCAAAAAACTGTCGTGGAAGATTATAATGTACCATGGCAGTTTTCTCCAAAAATCATTGTGGAAGATGACTTAAATAACTTTTTTTTTGCTTGATAATCAGACACAAATCATAAACCTAGCTCTCAAATACACATCCAGAACTTTTAAAACTGTTGTAGCCATTCCTCTCTGCCTCCATCCTCGTTAATCTCCTTTCTACTTGTAAGTTTTTATTAGATTGGTTATGATTTTGTTGATTATTAATCCATGTTTATTGTTTTATGGTTAATTTTATATGAATATGATTTATTATTAGAATATGATCGGTATGTGTAATTTGTTAAATTGTTTTTAATTGAATTGCACTATTTATTATTTCGATTTAGGACTTGCAAAATGGATGTGAGATTTTCGATTATCTAGAGAATATGTAAATGATGTGGAAGAGTTCTTAGATTTTACTAAAACTCATATTTATGGTGATAAAATTCGGTGTCCTTATGTTCAATGTAGAAACCATAGATCTCATTCAATTCCAGTTGTTAGAAGACATTTATTTCCAAATAGAATTATAAGTAGTTATCAAACGTGGCATTTTTATAGCGAGTCTAAGTTCAATCCAACTTTCATAAGTAAAGAAAAAGAAGCTATTATAGAAGATAATATGGATGATCACGACAATATGGTTGATGTGGTCAATGATTTAGAAGAGCACTTCTTACATCATCTGGATTTATTTGAGACAATGATAAATGATGCCGAGACACTCGTGCATGAGGGGTGTACCAATTTCATCAAATTATCCACTTTAATTGGATTATGGAATTTGAAAGCATTGGATAGGTAGTCAAATTCTAGTTTTACAAAGCTTTTGGAATTTCTAAGAAGGCTTCTACCAGAGGGTAATAAATTATAAACTAGTGTGTATAAGGCTAAAAAGACTTTGAGCACCTTGGGAATGGAGTGTGAGAAAGTTCATGCTTGTGAAAGTAATTGTGGTCTTTATAGGAATGAGTATGACGACGAGAGTTATTGTTTGGTTTGTCAACAGTCAAGGTGAAAGAAAGGAAATGACCTAAAAGATGGTAAGAATTGAGCACAGACAAAGGTGTTTATGGTACCTTCCACTGGTATCACATATGAGGCATTTATTCGGAAACACAAAACATGCCAAGAATTTGACATGACATCATAAAAAATGGGTCGATGATGGTATGCTTAGACATATGACGGATTCACCACAATGGAAGACTTTTGAAGCTGATCATCCTGAGTTTAGTGCAGAACCAAGAAATATACATTTTACTTTGTCGATAGATGGAATGAACCCACATGGTAACATGAGTAGTAGGCATAGCACTCCCATAATACTTGTTAACTAGAATCCCTCTCCAAAAATGTGCATGAAACAGAAGTCATTAATGTTGTATTTATTATTCTTAGGTCCTCATCAACCAAGGAATGACATTGATGTATACTTAGCACCATTAATCAATGACCTAAAGAACTTGTGGGAAAATGGAATTGAAGTTAGATATGCTTACCGAGAAGAGACGTTCACATTTCATGCAATATTGATATGGACAATTAATGACTTCCCCACATATGGCAATTTATCTAGTTATTCGATAAAGAGTTCTATAAGTCGTCTTATTTGTATGAAGGAAACTTTTCACAAAAGGTTAAAAAATGGTAAGAAAACTATTTTTCTTGGTCATAGAAGATGATTGCCATGAGATCAATATTACTCAAAACAAAAGAAAGCCTTTGATAGTAACATCGAAAAAGGAGACCTTCCTCAGCCTTTGACGAGTGAACAAATGTTTGAAATGATAAAAGATGTAAAAGTGGTATTTGGGAGAGAAAGCAAGGTAAAGACGAGCCGCCGATAGGTGGACCATGGAAAAGGATATCAATCTTTTTCAATCTTTCATATTGGAAGACACTTTTTGTTCATCATTGCTTGGATGTTATGCATATTGAAAAAAAAAACATTTGTGAATCAATAGTCAGCACATTGCTTGACATCCTGAACAAGACTAAGGATAGTGAAAAAGCACGATTAGATCTCATAGAAATGGATATTAGGCCTAATTTGTTTCCTTAGAAAAGAGGGAACCAAACTTACTTATCTTTGGCGAAGCACACGTTATTAAGAGCGGAAAAAAAGAAAGCTTTGTAAATGGCTTGCTTTGTTGAAAGTGCCAGACAACTATTTTTTGAACTTTAAAAAGCTGTTGTCGGTGAATGATTTGAAACTTATTGCCATGAAAACATATTATTGTCATGTGTTGATGCAACAATTACTACCACTTGCATTGCTGTGAATTCTAATAAAGGATGTGAGATTTTTAATTATCAAGTTGTGCTCGTTTTTTAATTCAATATGCTCCAAGGTAATTGATCTACTTGTGCTAGATTTACTACAATCGGAGTTGGTGCAAACCTTGTGCATGCTTGAGAAGTTTTCCACTGTCATTTTTTAAGATCATGATTCATCTAACGGTGCACTTAGTACATAAAGTTAAGTTATGTGAACTAGTATTTTTGAGATGGATATACCCATTTGAAAGGCATATGAAGGTTTTGAGGGCTATGTGAAGAACCAAAATAGGCTAGAGGCATGTACTATGGAAAGTTACATAGTTGAGAAATCAGTTGAATTTCGCTCCTAGTACTTGCCCAATGCGAAAGCAATTAGGTGCCAAAGACAATAAACAATGAGGCTCGGGGACTATCTATTGACAATCCTTCCTCGGTAAATCAAGGGGAGTGGGAGCAACCTTGTCTTTATGTCTTGCACAATGCTAATGAAGTGGAACCTTTCATTGAGGTGCACATAATGGAATTAAAAAGACGAACCCAAAAAGAGCAAGAAATGATAAGTTGTTGCAAGATGAACACAACCAGACCTTTTGCCTATGAATTAGAGTACACATCTTTGGCAAGCGCTCCACATCACATGATAGAGACATGTCATAAGACTTAAAGAACCTGGCTAGAGGACCATCGTCGATAGTTACAAGGTATACGTCATATTCCATAAATGGTTACACTTTCTACACTTGTGAAAGAGATGAGAAGCATCATGTCCAAAATAGCGGTGTAACTTTATGTGCCGAGGCTATGCATATTTTCTTCACTAAGGACAAGAATCTGGTATGTGGGACCATGAACTACTTTGCTTTCATTGAAGATATTTGGGAACTTAATTATCGGGGATTGCACATAGTACTTTTTAAGTGCAAGTGGGCCGACAGTAACTATGTTAAGATTGAAAATGACGGCATCACAGTGGTTGACTTTTGAAGATGAGGATACAAGTGTAATGACCGAAAAAATCTAAAAATTAATATGTATGATTAATTGAGAATTTTCCATCATTACTCAGCTAAGCACTTGGGAAAGTATAAGATTTGAGTTTATTAATGTGCAAATTTGAAGGTCTTAATAGCTGTAAGGCCTTAGAAATAAACAATGTTGTAAATGCACAAATATATGTGTTTTATTTATGAAACATGTAACAATGTAATGTTATGATAATACATTAAAATAATAAAAAAATAATTATTTAATGTGCTAAACTAAAAGTCTATGATTTATTGATTTCATGTACGAGCTAAAGGAATAAGTTTATAAGAATCTCAATTAGAATGTTTAAATTGAGATTTATTGACAAAAAGTGAAATTTTCAACTTACTAAGATTATATGAAAATTCCTATATGATATCAGTTCAGTAAAAGAAACCTAAATCAATAGTGATTATGAGCTTTATACCATGATTCGGAAAATGATGAGCACCAAGTTCAAGGATGTAAGAATTCTAACGTTTTGAATATGCATAGCTAGTTACTATACACATTAATAATTACATAAGGTTATAATTGTTGTAATAATAATGACAATAATAATATCAGTTGTCAAAATAATAGTGAATAAGAAGAAGAAGAAGAACGTTGATAGGGTCCACAAACGCTGATTTATTGGCAAGGAGTGGATCCATAAATAACGCTTTACGAGAAGTAGTTTGGTTATATCTGTAAAGCATGAGATTGTGCTAAGTTAGAATTTTAAATTAAATTAACTTTAGATAGTCAGTTTAATTTACAAAACTTTTACAAAATTACAACTATTGTTTTTATAATGAAATTTGAAGTTTACAATATAAAAATTTTTAATGAAAAGTATATGTTACAAATTTTAAAGTTTTAAAAGTTAAAAAAAATAATAATAAATGAATAAATAAAAATAAAAATAATAATAAAATACTTATATTGAGCAAAGTTTTAAATACATAATATCTTTCTTAAAATTAATATACATATATACATATATATGTATACAGTTGTGAAAAAAAAGTTAACCATCGGTTTTGAAGATAAATGTATCAAAGTTTATTGTTCCAAAATTAAATCACAAAATCCATATAGTATGGATAAATTTATGAAAATGATTTTTATGTCAATATGGATATTTCAGTAATGCAACAATACAATAAGAGAATTAGAAATTTATGTGATTTTTTTTAAAGTGCAAATAAATTATAGTTTTTAAAAGCACAATTATGTTTATAGAAATTTAAAGTTATGGATTATATTTGATCTACCCGGGTTTAGACTGTGTAGACCACAAAATGGTCTATAAATACATGAAAAAAAAATTCTAGCCAATAGAATCAGTTATTCCCTTTCTCTCTCTACTTTCTCTCTCTATAGTTTCTCTTTCCTCAAACTTAGTTCAAGATCCGGCCACCATTTTTGACACCTTTTGCACCAATGGAAAGCTCTCAATGAGCTGAGCCCAACGGTGTACCGTGCCACCCAAAAGGTTGCCGGAGTAAGCCACACGCGCTGCTCGAAGTGGCAATGAAACCCATTTTTCTCGACATGATTTCTCCTCTGTTTGGGCACCGATCGACACGATCTTGATGTCTATAGACTCAGCTCAATGATTAGAACAAAATGTAGTAGGTGGTGCTCCTCAATTTTGGCTGGAAAAGCCTTGTCGGAGGTGGTCTTTGCCGCCATTATGCCACCCTCGATTTTCGCCGCCTCCGGTGATGGTGATCGACACCGCCAGATCAAGGTGAGCAAGACACCTCAATCAATTTGGCCATGGTGTTGTTGGCCATCGGAGATAAAAAAAGTCTGTTGTCGCTGTCGCGTGAGACATCGATGAACCCCAAATTGAAAGGGGGAAAATGTTCAAAGCCTCCCGTGATATGATTTACCTCAGTCAATTTCGTCACTGAGCTGCTGATCGTCGAAGAACGACAAGGCCTATCGCCGCTGTCATGGGAGAATTGGGTTCACCATCCTCGATGGTCTTGTGCCAAATTGATGGCACGATAACACTCAGAGGAGTGAGAGGAAGAAATTCGGCCCCTCAATTACACGAAACAATCGCCGATCACCGGAGAACCAAGACCCACCGCATAGCACCGTCGTGAGCAGGTGGAGTTACTGTTCCACACCATGTCAAGCCCCACCAGTAGAGGGGAAATGTTCAGAGAGCTACAGGGAACAAAACCCCCAACTCAATTTCACGGTAGCTCAGCCGGAGATAGGAGATCGGAGTCTCCACTTTTGCTGCCAACTTTGAGCCCTGATCTGCATGGTTAGAGGCCAAATTGGGTAAAATTGACACCACCACTAGACTCAGAAGGGTCAAATTAGGGGGGTTAGGCCTGAGCTCAGCCACCAACGGAGCCAATTGACACTAGTCAACGGCCGGACAACTACGGTCAACGTCGGTCAACGGCCACTTTGCAATTTTGTGATCCAAACCTCCGATCGATGATCCGAGACCACCTACCGACTTGTTTTAAGGCTCTGAACTCGATGATGACCTCCATTTGAGCTAATTTCACTCTGGTGAAAATCATCTGATACTGACTGCACGCAGATCAAGACGACTTAGACTGTAGTAACAGAGTCTAGAATGATGTTTTTAACAATAATAAATCTCCATGGATCATTCCTAGCCATCCATAGTCACTTGAGGAGCACTGCTGAGGATGCTGCGCAGACTGTGGATACAACGAGATGTAACTAGATCCGCTTAGCTCGGAGTCCAAGTAAGTAGGAATCTTGCCTACAGTATGAACAGTTTCTAAAAATAAATTAATTTTAAATATTTTCATAAAATTTATGAAAATGTATGATTAGTGAATTGTGACACTGTTATATGTTATGATGTGATATGCTACGTTATGACATGATGTGAAATGCTATGATGATGATGATATGATTAATGTGTGATGTATGCAATATTTAAATTATATTGTTTAATTACCTTCAAGTTAAGTATGATTACGATTTATGATTCATGAATTACGAAGTTATGATGTCATGTAGTGATAAGTCATATTGCATACACACAATAAGACAAGTGAAACTTATAAGATAAGTTAAGGGTGTCATACCAACCTCCCGACCCATGAGGAGGCTCCATGTTGAAGTAATGAATGATCTTGGTGTCGTTGGGACCTCGTGAACCCTAACTTCCCAAGACTCGCAAGCAACCGGTATGATCACTCGGGCCCAAAGTAAGAAGATAAGATACAATGTAAATAATTAAGCATAAAACAAGTTGATAAGCAAGCATAAAATGCTCATGCATATTTTTATAAAAATGATTTTTAATTATGTTTTGCGAGACTAATTTCCTACTTGTTGAGTGAAAGCTCATTTAAGTCTGTTCATGCTGTAGGTAAGAAAACCTGTCAACTGCACTTGATGGGCAGTGGCGAACGGCGGACAAATGGTGAAGATGGGAATGGATACCACTTACGCAAAGTAATATTTTCACTTTATTTAGTTTACTAATTTATGTATGTTTTCATTTTACGAAATTATGTATGTCTTTAGTTTGTAAAAGTTATATACATATAAATAGTAATTAAAATTATGTAATTATGTTTTAAAAACTGAGATCATGATTACGCAATCTTAGTCTAGATTATTTCAAGGTTTAAATGCAACAAATGCACAAAATTTTTAAGAAAGAAAATTATAAGTTTATTTGGAATTACAAAGGATTATGAGAGTTTTACGTTCTGTTAAGAAATGAATTTTATGGATATGTTTTTATGAAATTATTATGAAAGTTTAAAAGAAAAGCTTTAAGAAATTAGTGTCTTAAACTTAGAAGTTTAAGTTATTAGATATTATGTTTTGCTTAGTTTAAGAAGGTTTACTTTTACGAAAATAATATGTTATTTTTAAGATGTTAAAATTATAAGTAAAATATGTAAATAATTTTTAAGAAAGTTTTAAAGAGCTTTCAATGGGATTTTATTTCAAAATTTAATTTAATATTGTTTTAGAAATAGTTTTATTTAAATTGAGAATTGTCTTTAAAGTAATGGTTGCTAAATAGTTATTCTTATGTTTAAAAAGAAAAGTTCAAGAAAATTACTTTCAATATTTAATTTAATATTGTTTTAGAAATAGTTTTATTTAAATTGAGAAATGTCTTTAAAGTAATGGGTGCTAAATAATTATTCTTATGTTTAAAAAGAAAAGTTCAAGAAAATTACTATGGTTATGTTTCAAGAAATTAATGTTATAAGTTATGTAAAGGATCGTGCTTTTAGAAATTATAACTAGGTTAAAACGTAATTATTATTATTACGTTATTATCACGTTGAGAAATTTATGTTATTATGTTTGATTTACGAAATTAAGTTTTAAGAAATTATTATTATATCTTTTAAAGTTACATGTTGAGAATTCTTTATCATCAAGAATCCATTTTTATTAAGTTTTGGAAAAATAGTTATTACCTCCTCTAAGGTTTTATGTTAAGGATTCTACGACAAGAATCCATTTAAAAAAAAATTTATTCCATAATTTCTCTATTTCATTCGTAACTATGTTTAAGTCCATGGTCACGTTAACGGCCATGTAGGGACAGTTGCAATAACAAGAATGATCCCTTCATTATAGTATCACAAGCAATCTAAGTTTTTATTACAACAGATGCCCAAGATTTGAAATTGTCCCTAGTCGTCCCGATGAATCCAAGAGTAGTTATTAACTGTGAAGAAGTTACCGAGGATTGCACGGACATCCTTTCATTCACAAAAAGATTGCCACCGTTTAAAGAGATTGATGATTTTAAAGATGATGTTTTGCACTTGCTTCATGAAGATATTGAATGGATACATATTGAGGAACCAAAGGAAAAAAATAAGGAAAAATTATGAGAATTTGTAAACAAATTTATGTCAATTTGTTTCAATGTCTTTCTTTATTTTGTTTTTTCTTCCTTTTTTTAAACTAAAGGGTATATCTATTTATAGTTATATTTATGATAAAAATAGCAAAAAGTAAAATCTTTGGGTTATTGGATGCATAACACATGGGTTGGCCACTCTGGGTAAAAGAGAAAAACTTCTAAAATTAAGGTCCCTTGACTTTGTTACATCGTGTACTCATCTTGTAAACCAACAACAAACCAACTTGTTCTTAACATGCTTCAATAGTTATTAAGTTAGAAATTAATAATTTGGGTTCAATAAACTTACAATCAAGTTCCCAATTTGTGCTACTCTTGGATTTTTAAATTGTCCATTAGGACCTTGACGTGATTTTATTGACAGCTCCTCCTATGTTAGTAGTACACCCGTCTCAGCTAACTATATTATGCTATGTTAGTAACATATTAATGATAAAATAATTGATATAAGTAATACGAGTAAGATAATAATGTACCAATAATTGTTCGAGCTTTCTTTATTCTTCTTGGCCAACCATAGAACTGTATTCATTTTTTGCTTTTATTTTTCTTGCGTTAGTTGATAGCAGTTGGAGTTTGGCAGAACACTGATACTTCACAAAAACTTCCTAATCATCATCGCTTATAGATGGGTAAGAATGTACTACTGTAAAAGGCCGCTTAAATACATTTTCATCATCCTCTGAAATCGAGAGGTTAGGCTTTAAAAAAGTGATGCAGAGGTCGGATCAAAACCCTTTTGCTAATTTGTCACAAATCTTCAAAGCTTTTTTCCTATACCACCCCTCAACTATGAAAGCTTTGTAAATTTCTCTCCAAATCACATCTTTTACTTGGTACAAATCATTACAACTCTAATCTTTAATCCATATTGGAACATGTTCCAAACCTTCAGTTGCACCTTCTAGTTAGCTTTTTGCATCAATCGTCATTTCTATTCTTAAACCTCTCTTCTTCATCCAATGAACTCTTTTCATCAAGGTAGCTCTTCGCTCAAAATCCACTTTGGGATCGAATTTGATGTGCCTTCATGGCTTACTAACTTGTTTTTGCTTTGCCATATTAAGAGGAAGATAGCGTGCACTCTTTATACTCTTCATCATGGTGGTCACTATCACTCTCTTGAGACATTTTTAACTAAAATTAAAAATTAAAAATTAAAAATATTAATTGCTAACAAAAATATTCACTTAATAACATGTTTTCTTTCTTTTACATCGCCTTAAACCATTGCTATTAGTAATATGAGAACCATACATAATAACTCACATTTTAATTGGTGGAATTATGCCGTAACAATTTATTCCTTACTCACAACCGTAACAATTTATTCCTTACTCACAACCGTAACAATTTATTCCTTACTCACAGTAACTCACATTTTAACTTACATTTTAACTCACATTTATTCCTTACTTACAATAACTCACATTTTAACTCATATTTATTCCTAACTCACAATACTCAAAATTCGCATGCTAACTCTGCAATATCAATGTCAACACGAATATATATAACATAAACACATAACCAAATATGTATAACCTAAAAAGCTTTGTGTATAATATAACATGTAAAAAATTTCTCTCTTATAACCTAATATGTATAACTAAAGATGGGAAGAGAGGATTAGTACCAAGTTGGACGACGACAGGCTTAAAGGCAAGGGCGATGGCAACGGCAACGAGCTCGAAGGCGAGGGCGATAGTGACAGGCTCGAAGGCGAGGGCGAGGGCGAGGGCAAGTGCGATGAGTAGGGCCAGCAATACAGATTGCGACACGATGACACAACACAAATTTGACACGTTTTTTTACAAGTTAGTGTCAAAAAATTTGACCACGGGTCATTTTAGTATCAACCCGAAACTAACTCGTCAAAAAAGGGTCATGTTTAGGTCAACCCATTTAACACTAAAATGACCCGTATTTAATTAATTAACTTTGAAAAAATTAATATTATTTTATATATAATATAAGTCCTTAAAAGATCAAACCCTACCTCTCTTATCACTCATCTTCTTGTTGAAGTGGTATGAAACTCTTCTAATTTTGTGTTTTTTTTAATATTATATATATTAATGTAGGTGGGTTACAGGTCACAATTGGGTTACAGGTCAAAAATAGGTCGCGGGCCATTATTTTTTGACACTGTATATAAGGAACGGGTTGACACAGGTCGTGTTCGTGTCAACCCGTATCAAAACAGGTCGTGTTAGGGTTGAGAATTCTCAACCCGTTCGTGTCACGGGTCGGGTTAGTGTCAACCTAATTTTGTAAAAATTAACTCAAACCCAACACTAACCCAACCCGTCAACCCGTTTTGCCACCCCTAGGCCGACGGGCTTGCAGGCGAGGGCAAGAGAGTTTAAGAGAGAGAGAGAGTTTGAATGTGGGGGGTGCGCAAGATATAATTCGATCAAAATATAAAGCCCTAGATGGGGAGATTAGGAGTGGGGGCTAAAACTACGTTGTTTAGCCCCTACATTACACAACAGTCTTTTAAAAAACCGTTATGTAATGTATTAGTAAGCTATCATGATGGTTGTTTAAAAATTGGTCGTGGTAGCTTAAATTTTCCACAACGGTTTTTTTAAAAAAACCGTCATGGAATATATAAATTTTCATGATGGTTTTTTTACAAAACCATCATGGAATATTAATTTTTACGATGGTTTTTGGAACATTCAGGATGTGTTCACAGTTAATCAATGAATGTAAAGCAATCTCAATACTTTGACCTCCGACCAAGTTCAAAATTCAATTTTCAAATGTTGAAGATGTTGATGAAAATTGCAAAACTACAAGGGCTTGTGACCGAGTTCACTTCCCATCGACGTGCCAAACCAACAGATGAGAGCATCTCATAGTGCAACAACTTCAAGGCTAGCTATAATTCTCACGACAATATAGTAGAAACTACACAAGCTCTAGAAGTCTTATTGTCACCTCATCGTCAAGAGCTCAAACAATATCAAGAATGCAGACTCTTTGTTGATGATAGAATTAATGGTGGGTATGTACTTGTTGCACTTTGGAAAAGCATTGATGGAGAGTCTTCTAACTAATATAGTCTATGGAAGACCCTTAGGGGATAAAAAGTACGCGTTAACATCGTTACCATTAGAGTTAGAATAGCTGAATTGCCTATTTCGATATTTGAAGCAACAACTATGGGTGAAGACACCGGAACCTTCGTTGCATCGCCAAAGAGGTTAATTGAAGTCGTTGTAACAACGAAGATGAGTTGAGCACTTAGCCACGTTCCAAAAGATCTAGGGGGAAAGAAATGCCAAAAAGGAAAAGTTCTACAAAAGCAAGATAATCACAACCTAAGGTAGAATAAGAACAAGAACAAGAACGACCCGTTGCGAATGACCCACTACCTACATTTAACTTCTATTTAGTACCTTAAGAATTTATGCAATTGGCTTTGTACACACATTTTTTCATATGTGATGGGTTGATGGTTCAGTGCCTAATACTAGAAATAATCATTGGCAATGAATTGCCTATCTATGTGGGGTATGAAGACATTAACTACTTCAGCACCTTTGATCAAATCGGGACAAACTATATAATGGTATGCCGAAGGTAATAGCTTTATTCTTAATTCTTACTTTTTTAAATCTAAGTTGAGTTATAAGGTGCTTTCAAATAATTGAGTGCATGGTTTTTCATTATAGCTTTTTGACAGAATATTGTGAACTTCAAGGCAACACACACAATTTCGGTTTCATTTCTCCAGCCATTGTTTCAAGCATTGCAAGAAACCCATAAAGTGATTGTAGAGAGTGCACCACGTCACTCCTCCACCTATTAGCTCAAGCACCAAGGGAGAAATTATTTTTCATGCCATACAATGTTGTAGACCATTAGATGTTGGTGCTTGTTTCACCATGAGAGGACTAAATCTATTGGTTTGATCCCCTCGAACACCCACCACATGATGATTTTGTATCACTCACAAAATTGTAAGTATCAATTTTTCTTATAAAATTAAGTATGTTAACTTTTACATAATTATGTTTATTAATTCATTTTAATCATGACACATTGTTAGTGCACTTAACTATTAGAATGGGAAATGGTATAACATTGCGACCAAACAGAACGCTATATTCCAAACATAAGTGTCCAAGACAACAAAAAAACATAGAATGTGGTTTTTTTTTATTCTACATTTCCGTGGGATACAATTAATAATGGTATACAAGCCCCATGAAAAAAGGAATTTTATATACATATGGATATAAATGAAGTTAGAATTGAGTAGGTACAATTTGTAAATAGGTATGTCAAATTTAGAAAGGATAATAGATAAATAATTATGTAAAATAGTTCAAATATAAATCATCTTGTAAATACCTTGTAATTTCAATATATATTATTTTTTTTTACAATCAGGGTCTTGTACTAATGGATAATACATGGGATTGGCCATCCTATGGGAAATTAGAAATTCAGGCAATTTTTTTTTTTTTTTTACGTATGACCAATTTTCCACAACAGTTTTAGCCAAAAACTATCGTAGAAACACAACTTTACATGATAGTTTTTACAAAAACCGTTGTCTAAGGTTGTGGTATACTTAATTTCCTTGACGGTTTTTTAAAACACCATTGTGTAAGATTTTCATTTCCATAATGGTTTCTACAAAAAACTGATGTGATAGAGGCTGAAACACCTAAATTTTACGCCTATACAAATGTTCCACGATGGTAAAAAAAGTTATAAAAACTCAATTTGGTATCTGACAAAAGTTTTCACGATGGTTTTTTAATTGTCGTGAAAGTTTTCCGTGATAGTTTTAAACTTTCATGGAAGGCCTAGTTTGTAGCAGTGATGATACATTATTGTGTTTGTGTGTGTGTGTATAAGGTTAGACATAAACCTCAATTACTATCAAAACCACGTATCTAGCATAATTTTTTTTGGCTTTTTATTCATATTATTTTTGTTTTTCACATGCATTAATACCTTTTATATTATTCCTTTTTCCGGTATAGATCCAACATTGTTGAGCAATGACGGAGCCAAAAACTTCTTATTATTGGGAGCACTAGGAAAAAATTAAGACAGTCTCCGCTCACATGAAACATGTATGGTTATATATTTTAACTACTGCATAGGCATCATTGCATTTTTTTTTTCTAAAATGAAGACAAAATAACGTATATTTCAAATTTTCAACAAGAGTGCAATTATAATCTTTCTTGGAAAAAATAGGAGTATAGCTAACATTTTCTTGTGACAAAACATTATTAGCGAAAATAAAAAATCTCAAAAGTTAAATTTGAACACGTGTTTCCACTCAATATAATATGGTTTTGCCACAATCGTCAAGAAAAGCATGTTGATTACCTAGAGGTGAATAGGGTTTCAATCTTCTATTTAACTCCAAACTTTCCTTTCTCAGGTTATTGTCATAAAGACTTCAGATGAGAGAGATATATTAACCAAGTGAGTTCTCTGAGCTTTCACATGTATCTCTTTTAGTCCATGCTATTGAGCTCATGCATTTACAAACAAAAATGTGATGGCATATGTTCAGTCCCTAGATCTCTACCTTTTCATTATCTAAAAAAAATTGCGTATTACGCTAATTAGGCTTGCTTTCCTTCTATAGATTTTATTTTCTTGGGCGAAAAAAAAAATCATTAAAGTCACTTGCCGAAATAAAATCAACTATAAGGTGGTATTTAAGCCGAAAATGATCATCTAAAGAAGGAAACACAAATTTCACAATTGAGTGAGCTACCATGTTGTTAACTCTAGCAACATATTCATGGAACTTCCACCAAACCAATAGCATGTTGACACATGTCATCGTCGACGGTCGATTTCAACCTTAGATCGTCATGTCAAGCAAACAAAATATGATCGAAGAGATTAAAACGATCGATATAGCCAAAGCCAGAGAACTCCGACAACTCGAGTATGAAGATTGATCTATATCTCGATCTCGAGATGTCTACCTAATTAATTAGAATGAATATCACGAGATGACGTCAAAGCGACCACTCCCAGAAGTATGCATGTTCATGTGAGGAAAACCATTAATAAAAAACACGTGTCTTGCAACTTGTACAGCAAGAAGAGACATGTGAATATGCACGAATCCTATAGAAAAAGACAAGAAAATAAAATAACAAATATTTTAAATAGAGCCTTACTCAAAAGGGAAATAAGATAAAACTCTAAACCTAAAAAGGAATTTGACGTATCTAAATATGATAATTGTTCCAACAATCATTAGATTGGAGCAAACCAAGTATAAACAGAACATAAAACCCAAGAAAAAGAATCTTTTCTCTCTTTTGAATTCTACTCTTTCATGCTAATTCTCTTCTTTTTATGCTTCCTAAAATATCTCCACCACTATTTGGCTAACTTGAGTGCCAAAGTGTCTTTTGTTGGCCAACTCCTAGCGTCCCCAAGGAGGAGCAGTGAGGATTATAGTGGGGAGCGACAGAGCAGGTAAAAGAAGGTTGATGTTTGGAAATCTACTTTAACAAAATATGGGATGTTTGCCACAAGCAAGCTAGGCACAATCATGAGAAATATCAGTTGCAAAACCACCAGGGGAAAAGTTATAAAATCCAAAGGATTAGGGCACTAATTTCTTTCCAAGAATCACTTTCAATTAGAGAAGTCTTGAGATCAACTTCGAACACTTAGCTTGCAGCAAGGGCGCCAAAACAGCCCTAGAATGTTCATAATTACATTTTAATTTTTTAATAAATAAAGCGATAACGATTTAATTTTAATAAAATAATGGACCAAACTCTTATAATTAAATAAAAAGTTATTTAGCCATATTCATAACATTCCCTTGTTCTTATTGGAAGCAATTCTTGAATAAGGTGCTATTGCTTCTAGATAGCCCATTGTTAGGATATATGCCCATTGTTAGGATAGGTGTGTCTAAAGTATATGATTTTTTTTAAAGGATATATGTTTAAATAAATAATATGAAATTTTCATTATATTTATGCGCATGTATTTTGAATGTTTTATGAATAATTTCGTAATTATCTCTGTGATCTTAAATATTGTGTATAAGTCTTATCTAATAAGGATAATATTTAAGGATGATAATTAAAATAGTCTGTATTATATCATGAAATTTTTAATTGAGAGTTACTAGTATGAGTCATTTTTATTGAGAATGGAATGATCTTATCCAAACCGTTAATATATAGTTATTAAATGAGTGTACTGTACATAATAAGATTATGTAGGACTGGTTTATAATATGATATGAATGATTCAATAATTTCTATTAAAATATATCAAGTTTTAATTACATTGACCAATGGTTATATATAAGAAAATTATAATCCTAAGTTATTAGTAGATTTTTATTATACAATTATGTCCTTTGATTTACTCGGTATGGATTTGAGAATTTAATCATATCCCTTGTATTTTAAAGGCATGACGAAGTAGGTAGCTAGAAATACTAATATTACAAGATGAAATTCTTTCCTTCTTTAACAAGAGATAGATAAATAATTCTTTTCAATATTGATGCAAGTCTTAAATAATACAAGTGCTCAAATTTGTAATTAAGTTCATGAATTTATTATTCATTACAGAATCAAAGGAACTCAATGATAAAAAAATAATTAGAGAGGTTAACAGATTTTACCTAACCTTAACTATAAATTATTTACGGGGGATCAATTTCTTTGCAATTATTATATCAAATGGATAACTCTAAATATATGAGTAATTAGATTTATAATTTTAAGAGTGCAATTATAAGTTTTTAGTGGAGTAAAATTTGAATTTATAAAAGAGTAATATATTAATTAAAGAGTTTAATTAATATATCAATTTTATTAGAGCTTGAAATTATGGGCCTATTAGTCTCCCCACCATCCTTGTAAACACTTTTTCAACAAGTGGAATTATTGCTTTAATTAATTAATTAGATTATGGAATTATAAATTAATCACTCAAAATAAATTAATTATGAATGACTTTATAGTTGTTAAATAATAAGATTATTTAATAATAATAAATAATAAGTTATTTTGGAATGCATACGATAGATCCCACCCACTAGGGTTCCCTATGTAGTCCAAGTCTTGTTCACCAAATTTCATGTGTTCAAAAGTTTCTAATTTTGATACTATATGATTTATTAAAAATTGAAAATTTAAATTATGAAAACAAATCAAATTGGGTAACAAACATTATTTTTTTCTCTCCTGATAGATGATTAGTGCCATAAGCATACATATATTGTCTGTGTATGGTGCCATAGACAAATAAGGAAAGAGAAAGTTGTCTCTATCATTTTAATTAAAAATATGAAGCTTCCAAAATTAATTGACTGTTTAATTCTCCATAAATAAAGGACTTTTCTATTTCTTCTACACACAATTGAGAGTCTTGGTTAGAATGCGAAATTATGTCAGTTTTTTCTAGCAATAAGCGTGTAGAAGAGAGAGAAAAAGAGAAGAAGAATTCTTTTTGTGGTCTCGTTTTGCTTATATGTTGAGATTAGTGAGACATTAAAAGTTAGTTGAGTGATCGTTAGAAAACTTAATTCCTTTCTACGCTTGCACGTTTGTTTATTTGGTACTAAAGACTAAAACGAGGAATATGACATTTTCATATAAAGAACAATTCCCGTAGACAATTTCCAATCTTCTCGCTTCACCCAAGTTAGCATAAATTGTATATATATTTGTTAAACATTAAATTAATATACTTTATAGCATTTTTTACAAAAGTTTTATAAAAATTTGTATTATCTATTTTTTTTAATCATATTTCCCCATATTTATCTAATATCGTTTTAGAAAACCAACGCCCTTCTCAGATGCTAATTTATTTTTCTAAAACTCATGGGATTATTAAGGAGGGACAATAAAACTCAAAATATATGCAAATTCTGAATCCCATGCAATTTTCTTGCAATGGGTAAACGAATTTCTTGGAATTAAGGCAAGAAAAATATATATATTGCATCCAAGTGGGTGCACTTTGGATTGGGAGGGTCCCCAATTTGGTGTGTCTGTATCATTCCTGACATGAGTTCTCCTTTTTGTATGGTTATTGGGAGATGGGTGTCATTTTCAACATTCACTTTGAAGGAACAATATGGGCCTTAGCTTAGCAGTGGTACTGCTGGCTGCTGTTGATGTACAGTTTACATGTGGTTGTAGGATCGCTGTCATAATTCCTTTCAAAAAAAAAAGAATTGTTGTCGTAATCAATGATGAAAAAAGGAATTGCCATCAACATTACATGATTATTTAGATAACCCATATTATATAAATTATTTTCCCTGAAAGTAATACCTTGATAAAACAGGGCCTTTTTTTTGTGGATATTTTTGTTAATAATGTTCGTTTTTAAATCATTAGATTTAGTCTTTTTTTTTTTTTTTGGTAGATCTTACTACTAAAAAAAGGTACCAATAGGCTATTTTTTAAGTACTTGCAAAAAAAAAAAATCATCACTAAAATAAATCACTCTCCCCTGTAGATATATATATATATATATATATAATTAACAAAACCTATTGGCACCGAATAAACATGAAACACATATAGTACTTGTCTGCTTGGTACTAATCTTTTTTTCTCCCCCTTATTTGTTGCTTAAAAGTTCTTGCTCAGATTATCTCTACTATAAATGCCAATACTAATACATCTATTATTAGATCAACTCCATTTCAATGTTAAATTGATACATTAATGACAAATTTAACATTTTAGTGTAAAAAAAATAATTACAACGTTTTTATTTTTAATTATTTTAATATTAAAAATTTATTTTTACAAATTTTAAGGTTTAATAATTATGACAAAAGATAAATATAACATTTTATATAAGCTTCGTTTAGGACACATGTTCAAAAAAGAAAGTTCAGAATGTATAATGTAAATTTCTCACATGCTACAGTAAAAAGCAAAAATTTGCTACAATGTAAAGCTCTCACATACTATAATTTTAAGTTTCAACTGATTTTTCAAACACACTCATAGTATTATGCATTAGAGCATAAGGTAAAATAATATATCATATATGTCATTTTTACACCTTTTGGTGGTAAATATATCATTGGCATTGGCATTGGAGATGGTCTTAAAAAATATAAAAATAACATATTGTAAAAATAACATATATGATGTGTTATTTTATTTTGTGCTACAATGTATACTGCTATTTCAAATGTTATATTCGTTTTTTGTCATAATTGTTAAACTTTAAAATTTGTAAAAGTAAAATTTTAACATTAAAATACTTAAAAAGTAAAAATGTTATAAGTACTAATGCAAAAAAAGTCAATTTATCAATCAATAGGAGCTAAATGTCGAATTTACCATGTCATAGTTGTTGGTAACTTTGCGATCAAGTTTAACATATAATGAATTTGACGTCAAAGACTGCATTGTATTAAAAAGTGACTTTCATTTTTAAATTCAAAATTTGACATTGCAACATTAATATAGCACTGTATTGGAGATGTTTAAATTTTTTTTTTAAAGATTGTATACAATGAATTAAATTTCTTTTTGGCTTACTTGACTCCCTTTGAGTGGTCACAAACTTGATCCAACGTACTTTTTTATTGACGGTGATGCTTCACATATAATATAATCATACCACAGATAGGTTAATATTATTGATGCTTTTAAAGTTTTTGCCGTTAGGTTTCTTTATTAAAGTCGATTGAGATACAGTACCAAAGAAGCCAATTATTGAGGAAGGGGCCAAACAAATTTACTTTATCGTTGATGAGAGAAAACAAAAAGAAAAAGAACGAAGAAAAAGATGATAAAACCTCAGACTAACTGAGCCTCCGTTAAGGTTCCAATTATTACGTAGAATAAGGAGCCAAAGCTTCAAGGCGAACCTAAAAGATTGTTTCACCACTTACTGGAATTATATTACCCAATTCACTCTTTGCTATAAGTGTTTTTAATCGTATTTACAACGACATTTATTTTTATTTTATTAATAAAATTAAGAACGTAATAATATGACATTTATTTGAGTTTTTTTTAGATAAGGTCTCCAACTGAAAGAAAACAATTTATTAAAATGAGCTAAAATAAGCCAAGATATAACCAAAGTTTCGAGGACCAAGAACAAGGTCTACAAGCAGACTTGAAAAACCTATTCGAGAATCCACGGCTCGATCAACGGAGCTAAACGGATCCCTACCCTTACACGGAGCTATACTCCTATTACCGGTGGTCACAACGACCACAGAAAAGAGTAATAACTTAGATCTAACCCAACTTAGGCTACCATCTAACAAACCAAGAGACATGGGATATTATCCTCTAAACCTGACACTGCCCATAGCAATATAAAAGCAACAGACACAACCAAAGAGTTTTGTAGGGAAATCACTGCCTTATTACATTTATTTTAGTTATTCTCAAGGTACATCTTTTACTAGTTATTGTTACATAGAATGAGTATCGTATTACCATCTTCTATTTCTACATGCTTCGGTGTAGGCATATGTTGGATATTTTCACTAGTGGCCTAAAAAATATCTACAGCTTGCCTCGTTTTTATAGGTCTAGTTAGCCTAATATTTCTAAAATATACATTCCCGACCACTCCATTAAAAACTGTCTATTTTCATACATGTTGTACATATCTCTTGTAAAAGAAATAATAGATATATCTCCTATATGATTTTGAATTTTTTAAACAGTTGTGTAAATTGGTTGTATACCGTCAACAAATCAGTACACCTATTACATTAAGATAATATTTATTGTAATAGTTGTTGTTTCGTGAAAGAATACTTTTATATGAAAGATTGTATGGATTACAAGGGTTACGTCCGTTTATCAAAAGATACCCATATCTTTTATTAAATCTTTAAAAAATTTCAGATTTCTTATTTTATTCTTGAACACTATAATATTACTAATTAAGCGTTCTTTGTATGTTATATCTTAAGGATAATTTACTGTTAAAATCCATTAGTAAACTTTGTAGTAAGGGCAAATAAAACTTTTAGAAAAGTATTTCTATACACCACAAATCCGAGACTTGTTTCCAGGTTTTTTCACTTCCATTTTGTGTTTCTACCCACGAATTCACTAACATTATAAAATAAGGATTCATTCGCATAAAGTACTCGCGAAAAAACAAACAAGAAGAACAGAAAACAGAGAATAAAGGGAGGACAAAATCATATCGGCACGATAATGCATTAGCTTTTCCTTGTAAAGAAATATTGTATATTCAAGGCTGCTACTGAAGCAGCTTTGCCAGAGAAAGAAATAACGTACTTTGGCTTATGAAAACTTAATGGAGTCTGCAACTTAAAGATTGAGTACATATTGTATTACCTACAAAACGAGAATCATAATTCCTATTTATGCATTTTTTTTTTCTTTTCTTCTTTTTAAAGAATTCTAACTACCTAAGAGTAAAAATAGTTCTGAATATTATAATACTAAAATCTTAACAAATCAAGAAGAATGTTACTATTTAGTGGAATGATGAAGATCTAACGGTGTTATCTTAGTGGGTGTTTGGAAGGGTGGTGGGAACCACTTTTGTTGTAGCATGTGAGAGTTTTACACTGTAGCAATTTTTTTTAATTGTTATTGTAGTATGTGAGAACTTTTTACTGTTCATAATTGAGTTTGTGGTAGGAACTGAGTGGTTCCCACCACTGCCAAACACCCCATTAATAGGGTACTCATTTATATCCTACTACAACTATTTTTAGTGTCTTTATGTTATTAGTCCTTAAAGTATTAACATTTGACAATTTCACTCACTAATTTTTTGCTGGATAGTCACATATCCATCACCTTATAATAACTGAAATTTTATAAAAATAACTATGTTAAGATGCAAAATGTTATTGCCAATGCCTTTGAAAACTTCTGAAAATTATACAATTTGTACATCACGTGATTATTTTTGTAAAATTTTAAGTTATGATGTGATGAGCATGTGACTACCTTTATTTAATTTTAAAATAATGTTTAGAAACCAAAATTTATAAAAATATAAAATGAACTAATCGGCCCAAAAAAGGTAAAATAGGAACCAAATTTATTTTGTTAGGAACCAAACTATCAATTTGAAAAAGGAGCCAAAAACAACTTTTTTATTAGGATTTTTATTTGAGCCGTAAAGGACTGCTTCTTTTGTTTTTTGTTTTTTTTTTTTGTTTTTGTTTTTTGTTTTGTTTTTTTGTTTTTTTGTTTTTTTGTTTTTTTTTTTTTTTTTGGTTTCTTCTCTCTCTTTGGTGTTAACGTGAAGAACTTTCAATTGTGGTGATGGGATTTGTGAATTGGGCACAGAGAATCCGTGAAAATGCCGACACATCTCCAAAGCAGAATTTATTCGTCTGTGACTGCTTGTTCAACAGTATTTATATTCTAATAGAATGATAGCAAATCCCAGAATATAATAACAGACAAACTATTTGGCTAATCACATGTCGTTTGCTGAGTGAAGGAATATTGAGAACAGAAAAATGGTATAATTTATAATAATTATTTGATTTGTTGAGATGAAATTACGTTAATAACCTGTTTCGAAATGCGGTTAAATTTTATAATTTTGACTAAGATTGTTACATAAAATTTGAATCAAAAATTGGTTAGAACTACAAAATCTTGTTTTAAATTTTGAATCCTACATTCTGTAGCTTAAGATATTAAAAAAAAAAAAAAAAAAAAAAGGCCTTTTTTTTTTTTTGCTTGAACAATGTGGGTCAGCACTTGTACAGAGAATCCCACACTGAATCTGTATGCAGCTATTTGTCTTGGCTTTGAACTAAGAATCATTACTCTTCAAGGAGGGAAAAAAACGTTAACTTCAGGAAGGATTCACTTGGGGCCCAACATCTGTCACCAAACAAATCATTTTACCCTTTGGACGGATCTACGACATGGTGTTTGAACTGGGCCCTATGAGGACTAAAGTGCTGAAATTGTAGCCCCAAGGCTCTACACACTCCAAACATGGCATCTGACGAGGCTAGCGTTTGGCAACGTCTTTCAAATTATGTCATTCCTTTCTTTTTTTTTGGCTAAAAGAATTATTAGGGCATTTGATAAAATTGGTTAAAACTAATTTTTTGGTTCAAAACACTATAGCATGTGAAAATTTTATATTATATCAAATTTTTGCTTTTTACTACAGTATGTGAGAGATTTATACTATTTCTTAACAAAAATATTAGTTCTAATCAACTTTGCCAAGTATCCTATATGCCGTTACAACTGTTACAATGTAAAGCTTTCACATTCTACAGTATAAAGTGAAATTAAATTATAGTGTAAAACTCTCACATACTACTGTAAATTGGTTTCAACTTTTAATACTAATTGCGTTTCACGCAGTCAACATTTGAGCTGGGAATTAGGGCTTTTGGGAGCAAAACGCAAACTCTCAAATCACGTGAGACTTGTATTATTTAAAAAAAATTGATATTATTTACTGAAAGTTGATGAAAATCAGAAGGTTCAATCATAGGAGTGTTTTTTTTTTTTTAAGTACCCCACTACAAAATTAATCCTTATTTTATATGATAATTGGCAAGATATTTTTTTTCTCGTGCCTCACCATATTAGCTTGTATTATGAGAAAATTAGAGAATCTATCCCTCCTAACTCACTTATTTAATTTTATGTTATTATTGTTTTTTAAATTTACCGATCTTAGCTCAATATATACAGAGACTTGCGAAAAAAATCTCAAAAAGAACATTACTCCTTACTCCTTGCGCCAAAAATTAGGGAATTTGCTCCTCTTAATTTACCTATTTAGTTTTACAGCATTCTCTTAGAGCTTTCTTTCCGTAATTTAACATATATTAGAAAATAAGAACAAAATATTATAGTATTTAAGAAAATAATAAAAATCTTTATGCAAGCTCATTGGAGGGGACAATTCTCCACCATTGTTATGCACATGTACTAGAGGGGCATTCAAGTTGGGCCAATACAGGAATTCCTTTTGGGCCACTCAGTGTTAGAATGTATTTTCCTTTTCCAAGGACTGGTTAAAGTTCAACAAGATGTGTTTCTTTAAAACTGTCCTAATTGTTTGCTGAAGTAATCTATTAGATTATTATCTGTAATCTACCTGATAATATCACTGTAATCAACAATGACCAAGGCCCGCACATGCAACCAATAATTAGTATAATCTAACGAGTAATCCTATTCAACTCTATCGGGTTATAACCTCACTACTAACAAAACAGTGAGATGCAGACTAGTATATATTAACGGTTATATCCCGATAGGGATGAAAATGATTTTTCTACTCTAATACATTACCATAAGTTTCTTTAAGTTTCTAGCAAATTATGTCTCTTTTCAATACAGATCATTGGTTGTCTTCAACTTTGGTCACTCTGTAATTTGGTAGGTAGTAAGTAATCTATCACATTAACTTTCAAAACCAACACATATCACATATCACCTCCAAAGCCCGTCATTGAAGTAATAGAGTAGATCACTACGTGTAATTGCCTAAGCTTCCGTTTGGAACTTGGTGGTAATTAATTTTTTAAGTTTAAAAATTATAAGATATGAGAATTTTACACTATAGTAATTTTTTGTTTTTTATTGTAGCTGTTGAGAGTTTATACTATTTATAGTTGTAACTGACAGGAAACTAAAGTTCTAAATATCCTAAATTAGGTCGTGAAATCAAAGAACAAACATGAAAAGAAAAATTAGATGGGTAGGATACCAATGAGCGCCTGTGAAATGGTTTCACGACATTCAACCAATTGTTTTGACCCTGGCATATTATTGAGAAAAAAATATTTGTGTTATCAAGATTCTCTTTGCAATTATTTCTTGTCTGAAATGAGTCAGTCATGCCATTTGATATCTTATTGAATAAAAATGACGACATTGTTCTTTTATTATTTAAGAATTTCTATTTTTAGGAAGTATCGTGATCATCTAATTAAACGGGTTCCAATTTTTTCAAATGAAAAATTGATTCGCAGAGTTGATCATTTGAATCTTTTAATTCATCCATGTGGATCTCAAATTTATGAATGAGGATATTCCCAAAATTTACCAAGAGATTATATTATCAAAAAGATAAAAAGCAAAAATAAATAAATAAATAAATAAACAAATTAAATGCCTATAATTGTTGACTTTTTATTACATACAATTTAATTAAATTCAACAAATATATATACATATATATATATATATATATATATACGGGGAAATGAAACATGCATGAATTTCAAATGGTATATTAATGTTAAAAAAATTAACAAAAGTGAGACAAATGGTTTGTTTGCAAATCAAGTAGAAATTTTGAGATTCACGCTACCGTCAAAACTCGTTGTATTATCGTATCCAAACTCATTTTACGATGACAAGCGCAAGTGAAGCACTAAGAGCAAATCTCCATAGCAAAACTCGTGAAAATAGTAGGATGATGTGGGAAAGAGAAATTTTGAAATTGAGCTTTGCTTTTGGATTTTTTGCGATGCCAATAAGCATCTCAGATCTTGTCACTCGATGCTCGCGCCGCGACAGATCGTCGATTCTTGATCGTGTCCTCAAAGCAGCCCTTTAGATCTCGGAGCAACGATGCCAGAAAAGCATCACACCAAAGCGAATTGAAGGGAGCAAAGTATTTGGAGGTAAAATAATATAGAGTTTACAAAAGAAATATTATATATGAAAATAAAAGGACATTTTAAAGTTTTGAAAGGGTGAAAAAAATTGAAGGTAAGAGTTTTGAGTGAAAATTCTAACCAAACGTACAATAAGAGCAATTCTCTTAATTTACTGATGTAGATTTTGTGTGAATCAAAGAAAGACCACTTTTTAAAGAGTTTGTATTTAAATATTATACCACTTACATGAAAAGCGTTAAGCCTAACTTACTCTTATAGTGGCAGGGTGAATAGTTACACTGAGAGTTGGTTTTTAAATATTTCAATTTTGAGAAAAATTCAAAAAAAACATACAAGTTAAAGGGGTAGAAGATTGGAACCCTTCACCTTTTGAGAGAGTCAGATGTAAATTTACTATTAAATTTTATCCACACCCACCAGTTTATCTTTTTTTAATATAATCTATCTCACCCAATAAGTTGTTATTCCAATGCCAAGGAAACTCAATATTATAGGAAACACATAAAATAAAATAAAAAAAGAAGAAGAAAATCAGCATCCCAACACCCCACTATAAGACCATTGTTGGAAACCTGACACTTGTCGTAGTGTTGTTTTTGCAAATTTTCTGCTTCTTTTGTTTGTAATAAGGGTTCTATTGTTTCTTTCATGTTTTTATTGTTGGCTGCTGGTGTGTGTTTAGCTTTGCTTTATAATAACGAAGATAGTTTTCTCACGTTTCGATTTTATGTGTGTCTCTCATCTCTTTGAGTTGGTTAGTAGTAAAGGTGTTCAAAAAATGAATAAACCGTCTAAATTAATCAAAACCGAACTAATCCAATGGTTTTTATTTCAATTTTGGATGATTTGGATAGTTTTTACACAAATAATTTTGAATGAATTGGTTAGTGGTTCAGCACTTCCAAATCGTCCACCTAAACCATCCATCCAAACCGCCTACAAACCACCCAACAATCCGCCATATATATATTTTTATATAAAAGATTTTGTATTATTTTTATATAGATTATTTAAGTTCTACATATGCATAAATATACACCTCTCCACATCCTATAATTTCACTTAACCCTTTTTTTCAATCGAAATTTCACTTTTCCTTCACTATTCCTTAAATGTTACTCGCTTATCAGCATAAATAAAAAAACAAAAAAGAAAAAACACATAATCACATAAAGGAAAACTAAACGCATACGACTAAATCAGAGCCAGAATGAAAAAACTCATGGCAAAATAAAAGCTTGTAGACGACCACTTCCTAGCAAAAGAAAGGGGAGAATAACTTCTCCAATATGGGACCATTTTGAAGAGAAAAAATTAAGGGTGAGCTTATGAATGTGTAGTAGTACCCTTATAAGGAGGAAGACTCTAGGCAACATATATTATCTTTTAGGCAAAAGAGTACTATAGAAGGTAGAGATAGTAATCTTATGGCTGTGGATTTTCGTCAAGTGGCATGTTGAACTGCATTAACAAAGATAGTAGACATAGATGAGCTGGCTTTTCTATTTGTTGAACAAGAAAGACTTGTCCAAGTTTGATATTCCATCACACATAACAGTTGTGGTATATGTTATGAATCTTTACAAACCGTCCAAACCAAACCACCCAAACAGCTTATGAGTGGTTTAGTTTGGGTTGATTTCTATAAAATTATCAAACCACCCAAATCACCTAAAAATAAACATATTTAGGTTAAAGCTTAGTAAATAATGTCATAGAGTTTTAAAATGTATAAAAAATAGCATATCATGATAAATTGAGTAATATCTCATGAAAAATTCTAAACAATATATCTCTCACAATCCTTACTCGTTGGCGGCCAGGAAATACAATATTTACCAAGAAATACCATATTTATCATGTAAATATAGAAATTCACGGTGACTTCGCTAGACCACTGACGGCCGAGAAATACAATATTTACTTGAAAATATCGTATTTACTATGTAAATACTAAAATTCACTAGTAACTTTGTTGGACCCCCGACGACTAAGAAATATTATATTTATCAAAAAATACAAAATTTACCTGTAAATATAAAAATTCACCAACCATTTTAAAGTACCGTCTGCGTCTGGTAAATATTATATTTACTAAAAAAAAACTATATTTACATGTAATTATTTTGTTTACTATGTAAATATAAAAATTCACTAGCAGCTTCGCTGGACCGCCGGTGGCCAAGAAATACGATATTTACCTGTAAATACAAAAATTCACTACAACTTTTTGGACTACTAACAACTAGTAAATGCGATATTTACCTACAAATACTGTATTTACTGTGTGAATACAAGAATTCATAAGCGACTTCGCCAGACCGACGGCGGCCAAAAAATATAATATTTACCAAGAAATACGATCTTTATCTCTAAATACAAAAATTCATCAACGATGCCCAAAAATATATGATATTTACTAGGAAATACAAAAATTCACTAGCGATTTTGTCAGACCGCCAACAGTCAGAAAATACGATATTATCCTTGTAATGTTGTATAATCGTGTAAAAATAAAATTTCACCAGCGACAAGGAAATATAGTATTACCCTCATAATATTGTTTTACCATGTAAATACATAACTTTATTGACGACTTTGCCAGACCATCGACGGTCAAAAAATACAATATTACCCTATTAATACTATATTACCATATAAATACAAAAATTCACTAACATTAGTGATGTTGTTGGCAGTCGAGAAATATTATATTAACACGAAAATACCATATTTCTATAAAAATACAAATTTGCCAACAACCTCGTCGGCAACAGAAATATCACCGACACCGACACCGACAAAATTTTCGATGGCCGGTACATATTACTAAAATTCAAGAAAACAAGAAAAAAAAAACACACATAGACACTCAACATGTAATGATTATGTATAAATTTTTATGACTAAAGGATTTGCAGAATTAACATAAATATTCTAAAATTCTATAGTAAATTTTAAAGTTAATTTTTTAACCTTCATGATTTAATAATTTGGACGATAAATTCTATCACGACTTAAAATAGAAGAAATATCAATCCGTAAATAATTTGAGAAATTACTTACAAGAATTTTTAAATGCAGTATAAAGTTAGCAGTGTACTGAGAAACACTCTAACACTTTTTAAGTCCTTAATTGCCAACGACTATCATGATCAATTATACTTAATTCTTTATCCTATTAAATTAAATAGATTAACCCATTATCTTAGTCGAATGGATCAAATCCGTATCTTCTCCATGATTAACTATACTTAATTTTTTATCCTATTAAATTAAATAGATTAACCCATTATCCTGGGTGGATAGATCGAACCCTCATCTTCTCCTTGGCAAAGAGAAATTTTACCATTAAACTATATCCATACTTTTTGGTTCGTGATGCACAATGTATGAATCCTAATTTTGTGTGTAGCATAGCTACCGAGATCAATGCGGTCAATTATGTCTCTTCGAGAAGTTGTTCAGCTACCTCTCATTTTGTTCTAGGATTCTTCCTATTCGTATGTCATTTATGGCATGGGGGAAGGGCTTGTGCAACTGCCTCGTTTACATGTGCGCCAATGTTTTTCAGAGGAGTCCATAATATAATCAAAAGATTTTATCTTATCGAGCAATTGATGTCTTACTCTATGCTTTTTGGGACAAAAGAAGAGAACAATAGCCTAGCAAATTTAAAATCAGAGTTACGTGAGTAACAATTTCAGTAGAAAATACTACGTGAACTCAAAAATTTACACTATTAAAAACTATGTCATTATTGAGTCTAGATGCTAAAAAAGTCAAGCTTAGATTTTTATTAAGGCTAGTAATATTTTTAAGACTAAAAATAGTCAAAATCAATACGTAATTAAATTATATATTGGTATCGGTATATATTATGATAAATGACCACTGTATTTGAATAGTGGGAAGGAACCAAACAGAAATCAAAACTTCCTATCAGCTAAGTTAGTCAATTCCGACAGTACAAAGATTCATCTATTTAGTGAAAAACTTTCAAGAAAGCCCAAAGTACAATCATTCCCTTGATTTAAGGTTGCTTGTTGGTAGGCGTACTTGGTGTAAATATGAGACTAAAATCTCACCCACCAATGCTAGAAGTTGGGGCCACTATTAGGGTATTTTAAGCTAGGTTTAACTCCATCTAAGTTCCTTAATAGCTTAATTAAACATATTTTAAGCCAAGAAGAAGGGATGAGGAGTTAGTAGTTCTAGAGCAATCCTTTAAGGAAGTGTCTTCAGGGGTAAAAGTAATAAACTTTACTCCTTTAATATTTTAATTAATTCAAGTTTATATTTTAATAAGTTTAGTTTTAGTAAGAAATTGGTTGTCAATAATTTTATTTATGTTTTGGTGTGGTTATGGTTTGTAATAATTATTTATGTGTTGATTAGTTTAGTTTTGTATGAATAGTATGGTAAAAGTTAGTATGTACATGCTAGGATAAGATTTTGCTAGTTATGGAGTCCCAAAAATAGTTTTTGGAAACTGCACTACAAGAGGAAAAAAACTGTCTTGAAGCAGGCAGCCATTGTTTTAGCCATTCCGGGCCATTTTAGGTCCAAATTTCATGTTTTACCAAACACAAAATGGGGTTGATTCAGTTTTCAAGGATTTCGGGCCATTTCGAGGCCGAATTTCATGTTTTGCCAAACATGATAATTTTAATTTTCAATGAAAAGAACAACTTTTGAAAAGAAACATTTTTCAAAATCTGCCTCTAAAATATAGTTATGGACAGTTTCCCAAAACTATCCAAAAATTGTGTTTGTGTTAAATTTTTTTTTCAAGTTTTAGATCGTCTCTAGACCAAATTGCAATTTTTGTTGAACACAAAAGTTTTAGTTTTCAATGAAACAAAGAACTTTCGTCTATAAAGTTTTGAAAAAAATATGCCTCTAAAATAGACTTTAATTAGAATTTATAAAAGTAGTCAAAAGCTTTTAATCTATAAAGTTTGCAAAATTGAACCAAAAAACAAATATGCTAAGGACAATAATCTCGACTTTTGAATGACCATTAAAGTTGTTAAATCCCATATTTAAAACAAGTAACTTTCATGAAGAAAAATTTTTAAAAAAGAAAACTTGTCTTTAACATATAGTTTACGGTAATTCCTAAAACCAATCAAAAAAGTACCTTTCGGTACTAGTTTTTTCGTGTGGCTATAGAATCCTATTTTTAAACAAACCAAGAAATTACAACACTCTAGACAAACTGCACAAGCCCACGATTTAGTATTTTACTAATTTCGGTTATTATTTTATACACTGATTTTTATTCAAAATTTTGAGTTATATGGATATAATTTCCAAATGAAAAATTTAACAGTTTTAAATGAACTCTAAAACAACTATCATAAAAACCCGTTACGCTAGATTCCTAGCATTACAATGCTAGGCATAGGTCCAATGCACACCTTAGTCTAAAAAGCTACTCGGATCATAGTTTTAACAATACGATGTATAGAACACCTTAGGATTATTTTTGGCCTTAATGGGCTTGGAACTAATTACGAGCCCACTAAATGAATTAAGAATATGATAAATTGAAACTTAGTTCAAGAACCAAAAAGTTATGTAAATTTTAATCTAGTTAGATGAAGTCATAGACACTTAGTAACGATACAATAATTAATTAAATATTTAAATTAAATTAATTATCGATCTTCATGTGGAATAAAGGCAATTAAGGAAAGGTAAACTTTACGAGGATTAAATTGATTAATTGATCCATATAATAGAAGAAACGATTCTTATGATCCTTTGATAAAAGGATTGCGATCTAAAGGAATGATTAAAATTCTTACAATTATGCTAAGATTAAAATAGCATAAAATAGGTTATTTGTACACACTCTTAATGGGTGTTTTATACAAAATTGTTTCCTATAGAGGGTAAGGAATTTTAGGCGAACAAAGAGGCCTACAATGAGAAAACAGGTAAGTAAAAATCCCGTCTACAGTATAGATAGTTTTAAATAAATATTTTCTAAAAGTAGTAAGCATGTTTAATTACAAGTCATAAGTATGCTATGCCATATCATATTACATGCTCACTAGATTGTTTAGTGAAATTGTTAAGGAATGAATTAAATAAGAGTGTTGTACTAACCTCTCTGCCTACGGGCAGGCTGATTATTTAAAAATAAAAATAAATTAAATTAGATGACGGTGTCGTTGAGACCTTGCAACACTAACTTCTGTTGATCGCAAGCAACAGGTACGATGACTAGGGCCCTAAATAAAATAATAAGACAAAATCACAACTGAGCATAATCATTGTGCATATTGTTATGACATGCTATGTTAATTGTTTTGCGAGTTATAGTTCCTAACTTGTTGGCGAAAGCTCATTCCAAGAATATTCATACTATAGGCGAGCAACCTGTCAGTAATAACGGATGGACTAATGGCAAAGCGACGAACGATTAGAGTAGAGTCATGAGAAATGGATACTGCACTTTATTTTGGGCATTAAGTTTTGTTAAATATGACTCTTTTGATGTATGTAAAACTATATGACTCTAGTAATATGTATGTTTTGGATGACTATTAAACCCTTATAATATGTTACCATTTCTGTTGCAACAAAAAATAAAAATAGTTTTAAATTAAAATAAATTAAGTTAATAATTAACTTTTAAAGAATAGTTTTATAAAAAAAATGTTCCATAAAATTATATAATATAAGTAAATGTATGTTTAGGTAATTAAATAACGATCATATAAATAACGTCGTTACACAACAACAGCATCAACAACATAACTTAAAAGCAACCAAATATATAGAAAAAGCAACCACCAAAACACATATAATTCAAAAAATTCCAATCCAAACTTGAAAAAACAAAAAAATACAAAATTCCATTGCAAAACTATTTTTTCTTCTCTTTTTCCATTTTTTGGTTTTTTTCATGTCTTTCATGTTTGTCTTCTTTTCCTCTCTCTCTCACTCACGTTTTGATCAAAACTTACCATTTACATATGCTGAATCAAATGATGTCTATGGCCTGCTCACAAACCATCTTCACCTACAGCTCCAGGTGATCTCGACTTCTCTAGGTGGGGTGTCTCATCTTTTCTGGCTCCGGTAGATTCAGAACGCAACGTCTTCTCCAGATTTGGCGACAAAGGTTGTGATGTCTAGATCAGGCGACGTTAGAGACGATGAAAATGATCATGGCAGAAGGAAGATCTCAAAAATGGATCTGTCTGTTGGCGTTGGATCGTCGCTAGTGATCATCGGATTTGAGGAAGCGTCAACAGAAATCGGCAACTAGCAACGAGGAGAGAGACGAAGATTTTCTCGCCGTGTCTTTGGGACTCCGACGAGCTCGTCGGCACCGACAAGAAGATAGAAATGGAGAGACAAAGTGAGGAGAGAGACAAAGATGCAGAGGAGAGAGAAACGAGATGGAAAAGAGAGAAGAAAGAGAGAGAAGGAAAAGAAAGAAAAAAAATGTTCAGACCTTCGAATCTCTAAAGGGGCATATTGTTCTTTTAATTGTTTTATAATAATATTGATTTTTTTCAATCTGCTATACATTTTACTTTTTCAAAACATCTGACATTATTTACTTAACAATCGATAAAGTATGGTATTTTGTGCAATTTTTCTTCCCTTAGTTTATTCATGTCGATTTTGTATGAATTAAAGAAAAACCACTTCTAAAGAGTTGGTATTCGAATATTGTACCACTTACATGGAAAGCGTTAGGCCAAACTTACTCATAAAAGTGACACGAGTGAATAGCTAACTAGATTATATCTACAACCACTGCTTTGCCTTATTTTAAGGCAATCTAAGTCTCACCAAACAAGTTATTCTCGTTTGTTTGTGTCTACCGTCTATTTGAGTTGGTTATTAGCAAAATGCATTGTTTTGGTGTAGGACTATATTTGTTTTGGGCTCATAAAGAAGTCCAGATCAGAAGCTATGGATTGCGCCCAAGTCGGGCCCAAATAAGAAGTCCCAACAAAACCGTATAGTTAGCAGAGGTCAAGCTGAAGCGAGACAGAGGAGAGAGAGAGAGAGAGAGAGAGAGAGAG
>CAMOHE010053517.1:0-43615 GCA_946598075.1 Artocarpus hirsutus
CTATGATGATGATGTTATGGTGCAACACTTGGGCCCTTTAAGATAAAATGGATAAGTTTTAATATGGTTGATGTAATGAAAGATATGTTCCTATGAAAATATGCCTAGTGCACTATTATGATGATGACAATGATGATGATGATGATGTTCATGAAATGTTTTTAAGTTATGAGAATTATAATGTACTTACTAAGCATTAGCTTATTTAAGTTTTTCATCATGTTGCAGATAAGGGTAAGAAAATTATGGAGTAGGCAGAGGACAATGACAGGCGTGTGAGCTAAGGAAGATGGTTTGCAAATGGAAGAACGCTAAGGAAAGAAGTTTTAAAGAAATATTCTATGATTTTGGATTTTGAGTATGTTTATAATTTAAGAATTATTTTTAGAAACTTTGTGAATGTGTTTTTATTATTTTATAAATTTTTCTTCAGCATTTGAAGCTTTAAAACTTGTTATCAAATTTTTTAAAAAAGTTCGGCCTGCCAACCATACTGGTCAGACTGTCGAAGATTTCCAATCGGCCTGCCGGTTGCTAAGCATCGACCTGCCGATCTTGTGGATTTAACCCCATTCTGCAAGGCCTCGGACGGCCTGCCGATGGGTGACCTTCGGCCTGCCGAAGTTAAAAGTTCGGCCTGCCGGCCGAGCCGTGTTCAAAGAATTTTATTTTGTTTTCAAAGTTCAATTTAATTTTAAATGATATTAGCAAACTATTTATACAATGTCTATGGAAAAGAAAATTGTTATAATTAAGAAAAATTATAATTTCTTGCGAATTGTATTTTTGTAAAAAAAAAAAAATGTATGTAAAGATCCTGGGAATGCTTTTCCAAACTATGATTTCAAATACACGTTATTAATTACAATAGTTTGCTTCAATTAATGTTTAAAGAATGATATTAGCAAACTATGATTTCAAATACACATTATTAATTACAATAGTTTGCTTCAATTTAATTTTAAATGATATTAGCAAACTATTTATAGAATGTCTATGGAAAAGAAAATTGTTATAATTAAGAAAAATTATAATTTTTTGCGAATTGTATTTTTGTAAAAAAAAAAATGTATGTAAAGATCCTGGAAATGCTTTTCCAAACTATGATTTCAAATACACGTTATTAATTACAATAGTTTGCTTCAATTAATGTTTAAAGAATGGATGTAACGACATCTGTGACATCCGAAAAGGGGGCGTTACAGTAAGTTTTCCAATGGTAAGATAATGGAATATAAGATAAAAAAATAATCGGGAAGGTAAGATGGAATTTATCATTAAGCCAATTATAAATATCCTATAGGGATACGACACATTATAACATGTCATGGACACTTAGCTAATTTAGAGTTTTGTAATTTTATATAGTTCGAGAGTGCAGCTCTAAGCTTTTAGTAGAGTAGTGTTAGAGTTAATAATTATAAAATGTGCATATGGGATATTATATTTTATAATTATTGGAGCTTGAACTATATAGGTCCATCAGATCCCTTTTGTTAGCTCATAGTAAATCTTGTAACGATACAGTGTGCTTTTCAATAAATTGGTGACTTATGTTAAATTGTTAGATTGGCTTAAATTCAATAGGATCAGATAATTTATGTCTATTTATCAGTTGAATTAATTTTATAAATTAATTTAAGACAAACTTGTTGAATTATTAAGAATATTTTATTTTTTATGAGATTATCTAAATATGACTGTTTTGATCAGATAACTTCTCTATTAAGTTATTTGAATTAAAACTGAGGCTCTATCTAAAGAATCTCGAGTAGGAAATAAAGGATTCTCAAGAATCATACTATTGCAAATATGGCTGGTCAATACGTTAGTTTAGCCTACCGATCTAATGATTATCAGATCACATGTTTCAGACGCAATTGTATCATAAGTTGATCTGATTTTGAATTTTTGGGACCTTATCTAATAATAACCAACCCTAGGTTCAACCGCTATAAATAGGAAGTGAATTTTCTCAGTTATTTAGATCAGTTGAGAGGTTAAGAGTGAGTACTCTTGTATGAGAAACTCTGAAACTCCTTGAGGACTATTGTTCACAATCACAAACCTTGGCTCTAGGTCTTCTCAATTGGTTGGAAGGAGAATCACCGGTGGAAGAGCTGTATGATATGTACCCATACACATTCTAATTGTAGATAGAGCATTACAAAGAAGGCCAGTTAGTTGAGGCCCTTCTGAAACGTTCTTCTCTTCGTTGATCGCATGAGCTCTTCTGCATACAAATGTTAGTAAGATTTGTGAATAATTTATGCATATAGCATGTTAAACTTGTGTTTTGAAAAATACTCTAAGTTAAAATTTTTAAAATTCCGCTGCGTACTCATTTTTCAACGACTTTAGTATAAAGATTTCATATTTTATAGTGTAAATATTTATATGCTATAGTGTTATAATTCTAACTTATTAGTTCCAAATTATATTCCCAAACACACTCAAAAAAGTTTAGGACTTGTAGGGGACCATTTGGAATGAATAAAATAAAAAAAAAATTGAAAAAACAAAAAATAAAATTTTCATTTTTGCCTCTTCTATTCATAAGAGAAAAATAAATAAAGGGATTTTTGCGTTGTAGGTTCCCAAACTTTGTAACTTTTGGCACTTGGATACCAATTTTAAAAATTTAGACACTCAAGTCTCTAAACTCTTAATCTCTTGGCACCTTAGTTTTAACTTTAAGAATTTGGATACTCAAGTCCGCAAACTCTTTATTTGCTATCACCATTAATCCCCACCTTCTTTTACAATTAAATAAAATGATAGATATCAATATTTGAGGTTTTTTTTTTTCTATTTCTTAGGTCTTGAAAATGTAACTTTCTTTTTCAAGAAAAGCCCCAAACAAATATCTTTTTTAAAGTATAACCCATTATTTTTTATTTAAAAATAATATTTAAATTCCCTATCATAAATTTAATTGTCAAAATATTAACAACAAAATGATTGATTATAAACAAAAAAAAAATCATAAAAATTTATTTTTATTTTATTTTGGGGAAATTGGTTCAAATTACAATGACGTAACTAAATAACTAAAATTCAACACTTAATTGTCATAGATAATAAAAAGTATGTTATTGTACAGTTTATAATTAGACAACTAATTGTTGTGTTTGTCTTTAATTATATTGTTGTAATTTGAACCAGCTTATATCCAAGATATAACGAAATGTGAGGCTAATTTCCTCAGTGATATTTGCAAATTTTTTAGTTTACAATCAATCATTTTGTTGTCAAGAATTATTATAATTAACTTAATGCAATAAACATTATTTTCGATAAAAAATAATAAATTATTATTTAAAAAAAACAGTTTTTGGGGGTTTTTGTCAAAAAAGAAAACTAAATATATGTTTTTAGGACCAAAGGAACAAAAAAGCCATAAAATAATGATATTTCATATATCATTCAAGAACAAAAAGAAAATAGACACTAACATTATCAACAAATTAAAAGTTTGAGAACTTGAATATCTAAATTCTTAAAATATAGACTTATAGTACTAACAAATTAAAAGTTTAAAAACCTGAGTACCCATATTCTTAAAATAATGACTAAAATACCAATAAATTATGAGTTTTAGGACCCAAACATTCACATTCTTAAAATAAAAATTCAAGTGCCAAAAATTGTAAAATTTAAAGATCTACGACACAAAAATCCCATAAATAAAACAAATAATAAACAATAAACAAACAAACAAATAAATAAATAGGGAGAATATGTAGTAGTACTCAGTCATGACACACTATTGATAGTTCTCACTTTCAAGCCACAAAGACAAAATCAAACCGCTAACGACATAGATAGTGCATGGTAGTTTAAATAAACATTGCCATGTCTTATCTTATTTTGATAAAGGAGGAGAAATTTGAGATGTTTAAACCAAGATCCTTCACCAGATTTTGGGTTTTGATGGTGTTAGCTCCATCTTTGTCCAACAGAATGGAAATCTTCACCATAAGCTCCTCTGCCCCTTTAAAACAATCCTTCAGCGTATAAATCTTCTCTACAACATCGTCACTTGGCGGAAATGTCTTCTTTCACCATAAAAACCTCCTCAAAATAAACCCACCATTGATGACGACAACACTACTCTCCAAAAGATGACGGTACCCCCCTAACCAATGGCCAGTGCCAAGAGAGCCTAACTTTTCAATTGTTCAATTTTACAAATATCCTCAAGAATGATAAATAGACTACTTCTAAACTCCCTGTCACGAAATCCGATACAAAGTTTCATTTCAATTTCAAGTTCATCATTATTTGAAAATAAAAAAAATTGATGAAAACCTTCTTAATCCACTTAGAAGATCTCAATATATGGCCTTCTGCACTTTGAATGCTTTAGCCTCCCACCCTTTTCCCTCTTTTTTAACCCCAACTTCTCCACACAAAATTAACAATAATGATCTCTCTTTTTAAACAACAGCTGCTTCACTCTTTGTCCTTCCTTTCCAATTTGTTCTTTAGGGTCCATTTTTCCACAATGAATCCTCCTCTTCTGTGGCCAAAAAAAAAAAAAAAAAAAAAACCTCCTCTTTTGTCAGAACCATATCCCACCAATGTCAAAAAAAAAAAAAGAAAAAAAAGAATCGATAACCCACCAATTAACCAAAGCAAAATGAACTAAAATATGTATATCAAAATAAAATTACGCAAAGACCCTTACTGGAGCGCTTTTTTTTTCCCTCTCTAAATCCACAAGTACAATTTGCTACTTCCGTTTCTACACTGCAAATAACATCTGACCGCCCATTTAAAGCTGCACAAATTATCAACCTCTGGATGATGCACTATCAATACTGCTTCTGAGGTAGCCACTACCGCAGACACCCCCAAATAAATAAAGAGAAAAAACAATAAATTTCATGGGAAGCCAAAGCCTTGCTCCTCATCTTCTTCTTCTTCTTCTTCTTCTTCTTTCCCTAATTCCCAGTTTGAAAATCCGATATCGTAGAAATGGAGAAACAGTAGCGAAATCGAACACCAGATACCAATCAAAACCCTTCGGTTTTTGAATAAATCACAATGGCGAGCAGTAACAATGGCGGAGGAGAAGAGCAGCAACTGAAGCAAATGGCGGAGCTCAGTAAAACCCTAAAAGAAGGCGAGAGAATTCTCGCGCCAACACGGAGGCCAGACGGAACTCTTCGCAAACCCATTCGGATTCGCGCTGGATATGTCCCTCAAGACGAAGTCGCCATTTACCAATCCAAAGGCTCGTTGGTACAAACCATTTTTTTTTTTCTTTTCTTGATAGTCCTGGTGCTTCTCTTATTCTTATGTTTGGTCGCTCGGAAAAGCAAAACCTGAGAAATTGAAAAGAAATTGCATTATCTTTGCGTGTGTTGTAGCCACAAATTGCACTATTACCAAAAACAAAACAAAAACCGCAGATTGCACTTTTTGTTTCTCTGTTTATGATTGTTCTTTCACATTGTGTGGTCTGCAAAAAGATTAGAATCTGACTGGACGAATTTTTCTCTTTACTTGGTACTTACGATATCAAGTTTTTATTTTTTTCCCCCTCCTTCTAGGACGTTCAAAAATATGATTCTTGTTTTTCATTTCATTTTGTATTTGTTCTGCATTTTCAAGACCATATAATGGAATATTGGGCTTTCTTATGCTTTTGTTTGGTTGGTCAAAAAAAAAAAAAAAAAAAGAAAGAAGAAGAGGAATTGGAAAGAAATTATGCTTTTACGTGTGTATAAAGAACCATGATGACTTATGTTATTATATTGTGTGTCTCTGTTCATGATAGTTTAACTATTTTCTCTTGTTGGAAAAGAGAAGAGAATCTAATTGCCTGGATTTTTCTTTTTATGACTCAATAAAGTTGGATTTTTAGTCATTTAGAGCGTAATGTTTGAAAATGTTGATTTTTGTTTTTTTTTTTTTCCTGCATTTTAAGGCTTTGAAACATTTTGCTTTTTGTCAAGAAAATGGATCAACAAGGATAAATTGTTGACTTTTCATAATGTAGTTGAAAAAGGAGATGGCTTCACAAGTGCTTCCAGGGTATGAACCGTCCTCGGATACGAAACCAAAGACCAAGTCTGTAAAGAGGAATGAAAGGAAGAAGGAGAAGCGGCTACAGGTTTTATATATCACTTGCACATTTGTTTGCTCTTTCTTTCATTGCTTGTTTTTTTTCCTTTTTCTTTTGTTTTCTTTTCCTTTGTTCCTATTGGTTTCTATGATTGTTTTTCGTTGTTAATTTTGAGCTAAACTTTCTTGCTTTGCTTTTTTTTTTTTTAAATTTTTGGATAATCTATTGAATAAAGAAGTTGTCTACAAAATGTATTGGACTATGTCTTATCTCTACCATTTGCAAGAACTGAAGATCGTTTAGAAACTTTTTTTAGACAAAAAAAAAGAAAAAAGAAAAAAAGATCAGAAGATAAACAATCCCATGAAATTGACAGAAAGTAATTGATAGTTTCTTGAATAACTGTATGTCGCGGAGTAGAGAAACAAAACTATCTTAATTTGCAAATGAGAAGTAGCTTGTTCTGTAGGAATAGCAGAGTTTCAAAGATAAGGTTATCTGCTATCTAGTGATTTGTATAAATTTGATGACTTTATAGATACCAAGCTAAAATGGTCTCAATTTGTTGTATGTTTGGGCCAGGTAAGTTGGTGAAGGGATGCATTGGTTGAAAGTAGAAAGTCTTTATATCGCTTCTTAACCCTTTGTAATTTCCACTCGATTTACATTTTTTAGTGAAAATTAGATAGATTTCTCTAAGTTTGACACTAATATCACTTTTATTGCCTTGACAATTTTTCTTTCATCTTTTCTTGTTCACAATGTTGGAAGACACGCTGCACAGCTCACAAATACTTTCTTATTTTTATTCTGCTAAATATTGAAAGCAATAACTTATTTAGGGATCCATTTGCTGCATTTTTAAAGTTCATGGTTGATGTTATTTAAAGTTTTCAGACTATTGACATAAACTCTAAGTTGAGGAGGATATCTATAATTTAATTGAGGAAATACTACAAAAAAATTATAATTTCGAGCAGCGTAAGTAATATGCATTTACTTTATACCAGAGGATACTCTCTTTAAGTTTTGCTTGATGGCCGAAGTAGTTGTTTAGATTTGTTTCGGGGTAATCATTATTGTTCACGTCATTTATTTGCTTATTTTACAGAAGGTATGGGGGGTCTGGTTGGGGAGAAATACTTTCGAAGAGTCTGAGGAAGAGTACGTTGTTTAATGGGATAGGGTAAAATTTTGGACAGCTCTTTTGGTCCATGGTGAGGAATTCATAAGTGTACTTTTTTCTGTTCTTGTTAGGGACTGGGCTTCTTTTCTGCAGATTTCTTTGCATTGATTTTCCTGAGGATAGCTCATCCACCTTTTTGTACAAAATAACTTTTTATATATAATAATAATAATAATATTGTGCTTCTGTAAAAAAAAAAAAAAAAGTCAAAGGCATGTTTTATCAGAAAAGGGGAATAATGTTCTTTATCCCGGCAAAATAAAAGGAAAAATATTCTGTCACTTACTAATTATCTCTGAAGAATGCTGCAGTTAGTTCTGGCAACTATATTTCACCTCATTATCCTCCACGAATGTGTTACTACTTGTAGTTGACCTTAGATCATTTGTTACATTTATATGGTGACTCTTGAATGCTTTCATTTATTTATTTATTTTGACAATTGAATGCTTTCATTTGCCAATTGAAGACTCATCAGAAACACTGACCCAGATTCCATGAACTTGTCATTTGCAAATCTAACATGCTTTTAGCCCTCTTTTCCCTATGTAAGTCATGTTGGAAAGTGAGTGGGCTTAAATGCAACTGGTGGCATTAGTTTATGATCTCTGTAAGAGATTGGTTTAGTATATTTCTTTCTCTGAAAATGTAAATTCTAGGATTTGATTAAACCTGAAGATGCCAGGGAAATTTTGGTACTTCTAGGGGGACTCATTCAACCAAGGGGAACCCCCTTTTCCATTTTAATTTTCTTTGCTAGTTGGTGTTTGGTAAGGATTTTGATTGGATGGATAAAGAAAAGTATGTAGTCTCTCGTTTACAATTAGTAGATGATCTTTCTTTGCTGTCAAATATATTGAAGAAAATTGGGACTTTGGTCATGTTTTGGATCTTTTTAGCTTTGTTTCTGGCCTGAAAAGTGACAAGTAAATGGTTTTATAGTATTTTGGAGTAAATTATTTGGAAAACAGTAAATTATTAGGTCATCATTTTAAGAATTTTGACACTCAGGTCCCTAAATTCTTAATCGGTTGGCGCTTGGGTCCCCGATTTAAGAATTTTGACATTCAGGTCCCTAAACTTGTTGGCACCATGAGTTCCCATTTTTAAGAATTCGGACATTGAAGTCCCAAACTCTTAATTTGTTGTCACCGTTAGTCCCCCATACATGATGACAATATTTTTGAGGCTTTATGGTTCCTTAGGCCCTAAAAACATTGTTTTCCCAAAAAAGGTCCCCAAGAACATGTATTTTTGCATTTTTTGCAGAAGCAATGACAGGTTATGCTTTCAAGGGGGAAAAAGAGAGCTTTTGGGACCTTTTTGTTAATATATATATATATATATATATATATGTATGTTTTTTGGACCTAAGGAACAAAAAGCCTTAAAACATTGATCTCTTATGTAATTAACAATAAAAACATGATAGGGACTAACAGTACCAACAACTTTGAGTTTAGGGACTTAAATGCCCAAATTCTTAAAACGAGGACCTATGTGCCCACAGATTAAGGTTTGAGGACGTAAATGTCCAAATTTTTAAAAGGGGATCTAAATGCTAAAGGTTATAAAGTTTGGGGATCTACGGTGCAAAAATCCTTTTATTTTATTTTCCAAGGGAAGGATGAAGGTTCCAAAGATCATGGGGTGGCTTGAAATTGGTATTTGAAAATGAAGAATTTAGCTTTGTTATGTAACTGGCTATAAAGGTTTCTGTTGTAAGAAAGGTCCTTATGATGAGGTGACTGGTTGTCAAAAGCAAGTATTGCTACGTTAAAGAATTTAGCTTTATTATTTTTTTAATGATTTTTCTTGTCGCTTAGGTCGATCATGAACATCTTTGGCCTCGTTGTAATAATGCCTCCTTTCTTTGATAAAATGTCTCTTTTGTTGGAAAAGAAAAATAAAAAAGAGCTGATCCCTTTTTTATTTCATCTTAGAGTGTAATTAAATAGTGAGCAACGTCATTAAGTTTTCTTAGCGTTTCTGTTCTATGCCGGCTCTTTAATGTAGCATGCTTTGTCATTGTCTGAAGGCTGCTCTTGAAAAAGGGAAGAACTTGGAAGAAATAGGAGGGGATGGTAAAAAGGAAGAATTGTTGCCTATTGAGAATAATATTAGTTATGGATCGGAACCTGTGAACTCATTGACATCTCAAATGAATGAGCTAGCTGTTTCTGCAAACTCTGCACCAGTTATTCCTTCCGCGTCGACAGAGGATTCAAATCCAGGTGATCCCATTCAAGATATTGATAAACGGATTCGAGCTCTTAAAAAGAAGGTACTTGATCATGCATTTAACTGTGGCGGTATATGATGGCAAAATATTTGATGTCAGTGATATTGAACCTATTGCTCTCAGGAAAAACGTCCTGTCTATATATATATATATATATATATATATATATATATATATCCAGTACTTCATTTCACAATGCAGTTTCCAGTAACAAATTTATTGATATCATTGGAATTTGAGAAATATACATCCTTTTCCCTTTTTCTTTCTTTTCTTTTTTATGCACATAAGACAGTTATGAGTTATCCAAAACTTAATATCATGATGCAGTTTTCGATGCGTATGTCTTTGTTACTTCAGAAAGTAGATAGTATATAGTATGTCTTAAAACTTGTGGAAGCTTTTGGACGCTAAAGATGACTGAAGGAGAAATATATGTTGTAAATTAAGTCGATAAGGCTAGGATATTGAATTGACGTCGCCAGAAATAAATTTAAAAAAAAATGTGTAATTGGAAGAGAAAAGAACTTCTACGTAGGTGTACATTTCGTTATTATAAGTACTTTTGACTGTTTGTACATCATTATTAGGCGTAGTCAGAGAGCTTCCTATAAATAGTTGCCTTAAAGAGGTGCTACGAGAAAAGGGTTGGCTTTCTTTGCTACATTTCTCTTTCCATTAAAGAGATTTTGGTTGCATGGGTTAGTGTAGTTAGCCCTTATGTCACTCCAATCCTTTCAAGTACTAAACCATTGTTGGTTACCTGGTTTTACCAGATTATTTTTTCAATGAACATTAAGCGTCACAAAAACAGTTTTTGGACGGTAAATTTGTTTCCTTTTATACAACCGCTGGTTTCAACCACAGATTCGACTTACCGAAGCTCAGAAACAGAAGACTCCAGAGCGGGATATGAAGCCAGAGCAGTTGGAGAAATTTTCTAGGCTTGAAGGTTGGCTTCAGGAACTAAAGCTTTTGGAAGACAGAAAAGCTGAACTGACTGCATCATGAATTAGGTTTGGGGTTAGTATTCACAAGCCATGTAGTTTTTGTTTTTGTTTTTTGTTTTTTGTTTTTTGTTTTTCCGCTTTTCCTTTTGTTAATGTTTTTGTTTGTTAAAAACAAACAGTTTTTCGTTGTGAAAACGGAGGTCCATGTATTCATATTTTGACATATTTTTAGCTGCCTTGCTTTTTCAGATGACAATATGAGTTCAAATATGACTCATTTCATTAGTCCGTAGCTACTTCTTTCTGGCATCCTGTGCTTTTACTGTTCGAATGACTAGATATTGATGATTATTTGCACACTTTTTCCTTTGGCCGAGAGCATCGAATGGGACTTTTTCTTTTCGTTCGTTTTTTTTTTTTCTTTTTTCTTTCACCTTTTTTTGATGGCTTTAAGGGATTGAAGTTGGACAAAACTGAATAGAACTAATATTGACTGTTTGTTTTTCTTGGGTTTAGGAAAAATACTCGGAAAAAACTCATTGTGTTTTGCCTAAATATCATTGTTATTATTGTTGCTTTTTTTATTATGCAAATGTCCAAAACAATTCTTATATTTATAAAATTAAACTCAAAATGCCTTTTAAAGTAATTAATTTTTAAAAATTTTAAAATTATCCCTTCTAATTTATATTAAATGCTCATTTAAGCGTGAATTAACGTGAATTAACCAAAAAAATATATAAATAATTTAACTAGAAAAATAAATAAAAATAATGCAAATGCCCATGGTGTTTTGCTGGAGGGTAACTTGCAAGAATGTCTTCTTGAAAGACTATATTTTCAAGATTTCCCCTTTAAAAGATTATTTTTAAAACTGTCTATTTAATTAAAAAAGTTGATTTATTAAAATTTTAAATTATCATTCCTTTTTTAAATAAAAATGGTGATTTATTCCTTCCTTCTCACTCGTTTATGAGGTAGATTACTTTGGTCACTGCTGTAAGGTGCTAGATTGTAACCTGATAGGTTCTAAAATTAAAACTTGTTAGATTTTAACATATTTTATATGAAACAAAGGAGCAGCCACTTTTGGTCACTAGCGTGAGATGCATGATTGTAATATGATAGGTTTTAAAGTTGGAACCTGTTAGATTTTTAACGTATTTTTTTTTAAACAAAGAAACAACAATTGCCTTTAGTTGCTGACGCCGAGGTGCTAGATTGTAACCTGGTAGGTACTATAGTTGGAATTCGTCAAATTTTTAACATATTTCTTTGTAACAAAGAAGCAACAACTACTTTTAGTGCCATATTATAAAATGGTAGATTCTGATGTTAGAACATATCAAATTCTAACATTTTTTCATTGAAATAAAAAAGTATCAACCACCTTCGATCGCTGGCGTAAGATTCCAGATTGTAACCTTGGAATCGTAGAGTTGGAACGTACTAGATTTCAACAAATTTTCTTTGAAATAAAAAAGCATCAACCGGCTCCGATTGTTAGGCAGGGTATTTGATATGTTGGACCCCTTCAAATTTCAACGTATTTTCTTTGTAACAAAGAAGCAGCAACCGTCTTCGGTCATTGGCATGGGATGTCGAATTGGAACCTGGTAGGTTCTAAAGTAAGAACCTGGTAGGTTCTAAAGTTAGAACCTACCAAATTCTAACATATTTTCTTTGAAACAAAGAAGCATCAACTGTCTCTAATCGCCCGTGTAGGGTACCAGATTATAACTTTGGAACCCCAAAGTTGGAACCTACCATATTCCATATTTTCTTTGAAATAAAGAAGAACCACTCGACCCGTTTATTGACGCAAGATACCTGATTATTACCTGATAAGTTTTAAAGTTAAAAACCCGCCAGATTCCATAAAAACAAGATGTACAATTTGACTTAAAAAAAAGGCTATACATTTTGAGATTTATCGTTAATTGGCATTTCAAACCTCAAGTTCACAGAAATCAAGCATTATCATTCCAAAACAGTAACATATATTGTGTTATTTAATCATGGACTAGCGTTTTAAACATAACCAGACTTGAAAGAATGAATTAAATCAATTTATAATACCCAAGAATGTCGGTACATATTCTGGATGCAAATTCATCTCATCCCGAAACCAATTTTTAATACCCCCATCCCCTAATCTTCTGCAGGAACATATATGGTGAAGGCAACAACTGCAACGCTAATCTAAAAATCCAGATGATTTAACATAATATCCTATAAAATCATAAAGCATAAAATACATATGCCTGCTACACATCTTCAAATCAATACTTGCGTCCTGACTTTAGCGGCGCCTTTTGTGGAACTTTCTCAATAAATTCTGCATTCAAATTATCCATTTATTGCAAGAAATGCTTTAAAAAATGTTCATCATAACATAAAAAGAATTTAGTCATTCTTCATAAAATAAAGAAATAAGTGAAAATAAATACAGACCACATCAGCGCAGCAAACTATACTAGCTCATCCTAATTCAGAATTATCTAACTTTTAACCAATTTTTTTTTTTTTTAATTTTCATTAATCGAATAGACAGCCAAATGAATCATATATTTTGTAAAAGAAAAGAAATAAACGTAGCCTGAGAGAACATACATAAAAGACAGAATAATACATAACCATCTTGACTGAAAAATTTAGAATATGTACACAAACTATAACCTTCCTCAGCGGGTTACATTGAGAACAAATACTCACTTACATTTAATGAATCCCTCAACGGCCAAAAGCTTCAGAAGGTAGTTTGATCTTGCTGTCCGATCTCGACGTGCCACTTGATCTCAATAGGCGCGATGTGCAACTAGAAGAGGACGTGACTTCCAACCGAGGCTGCGCCGATCTAGACTATTTGGCCGTCGCTCCTGCTTCACCAACGTCTCCCTTCGATGGCCATCCTGTCTCGAAGAGTGCATCAAAAGCTTCTTGAACCAAGATGCGAGTGTGGGAGAATAAATTAGGGTTTGTTTTCAACAGGAACTAAAATGCCATTTGATAAATTTAATTAAAAGAAAATAAATAAAAAAGTTATAGTTTTGAAAAAAAAAAAGAAGAGCATTATTATTTAGATTATAGCTGGCAATTTCGAACACGACACGATGACGCGATACGAAAACGACACTATATAAACGGGTTTGGACCACACCAATATTAATTGGGTCATAAATGGGTTGGCACGAATAACACGAAAATAAACATGTTGGATTCGTGCTAGCACGTTTAATACGCTTTAATACGCTTTAGCATACTTAATTAAACATATAGTAAACGTGTTAACACGACACGACCCTCACGTTTATAGCACGTTCAAACTTAAAATAAAAAAAATTTAAGAATTTTGCAACCTTCAAGATTCGAACTTGCACCACAGGCCAAAGGGTGTTTTTAAGTACTTCTCTCTACCACGCTGCTGGGTTGCCACTTGATATCCATGAACAGCTTTTATTATATTTATATTGATTTTTTTTTTCTTTTGACACAAGTTTCACATCGAAAGTGAAAGGAGCTCTCTGCAATCTATTCTCTAATATAATGCCTCATGCTTCCCTTATAAAGTGTGCGTTGCAAATAGAAGCCGTCTGTGGCTTTGAATCCATTTTTCTTTGACAAGGAGGAAAGAAAAATGCAGTTTAAAGGATTTAATAATTTAAAAATTAGAGAAAAAAATTAAAATACAGTTTAAAATATTTAATAATTAAAAAGTATTATATTATTTACATTAATATTTATTATTTAAAGTTTTTTAGTTTTTTTTGGATTTAAAAAAATTATATAGAAAAAATTAAACATTAGTTTTTTTAATTGTGTAAAAAAAATTATATAGTAAAAAATTAAATATTAATTTTTTTAATCGTGTAATAATCGAGTCGTGTTATTCGTATTATAGGCGTGTCGTATTCATGTTTGTAGTTTAGATACGTTTATTAATCATGTCGAGTTCGTGTTTAGTCTAATCGTGTCGTATTATAAATGTGTTGGCATGAACACGATACACGAACATGAATTGTCAGCCCTAATTTAGATGTGTTTAGAATGGGCATTTTGTGTAATTTTTTCTTGGTCTAAATATCACATTTGCCCGTTGTATTATGCAAATGTCCCAAACACTCTCTGTATTTATAAAGTAATACTCAAAATATCCCTCAAAGAAGTTAAATTTTGAAAATTTCAAAATTATTCTTCTTAATTCATATTAGATGTTATTTTAATCATAAATTAACTGAAAAATAGATAAAAATAATTTAATATGTTCAAATAAATATTTTAATTCAGTAAATATTTTAATTATTTTTAGAGTTTTCAACTTTTGAAGATTGATTTTATTCAATATTTTGAGATTTTATTTAGTATTTTGGTTTAATAATGTCTTAAATCATATCTAGTAAAGGTGGATAGGGTAATCTTAGTTTTTTAAAAGCTTAATTATTTCAGGGGTAGTTTGAGTACGATTTTGAGAATAAAGAGGGTGTTTTGAGTATTTTATAATAAGAGGAGTAAATGTGGTATTTAGGGAAAACAGAAGGATGTTTTGGGTATGTTTTTAATTTTTTAAATACATATGTGTAAATTGAAGGCTTAGTTAATTTTCTTTGTAATTTTTTTAGTCGTGTAAAACTATATAATAAAAAAAATATTATAAAAGTAAAACAATGTTGATTAGTTATTTTCATTTAAAATTAAGTCACAAAGTTTTTTTTTTTTTAAATGGTATTGTTTTAAATAATATTTTTATGAAATTTTGATCAAGAAACAAATTTGTATGTGCTTCAATGAAGACATTTTTTAGTTATTGAAGCATATAATTCCTTAGAAGCTTTGGCTTCTGATAAACATATACTAAAAATAAAGCCATATTTAGCAAATAATAAGAAATGGGATGAGAAGAATAATGAGTTTATAAAGTCAAGAAATATAAATGGGAATAATTAATTTACCTTCTAGTTTTACTTAATTAGAAAATGAATTAATCCATTTTATTTTCTAGGTTGTACAAAACTTAAAAATAGAAACCTTGTTAATGTAATTATTAAAATGTTTGTTTTTATAATTAATATTTATGGCTTATAACATGTGAATTTATTTATGGTGTCTAAGTAAATGTCATTTCACCTAATTAAGGGTTAACGAATGTGTAAAGTAAAGGAATATAAATGGAGGTCATTGATTTCTCTTTTATAATGTTTACTTATTAGAAATTGAAACAATCCAATTTTCTTTATAGTGTTTATAGAACTTGTAACACCCGTTTTTTTAACGGGTATGATTTTTGTAAAATTTAATAAATAAAATGTGATAATTTAAAATTTTATAGCATTTAAAATTACCAAGTTTATCTTTGTTGTTTTAATTATTAAAAAAATGCCACTTTGGCATTTTCTGACAAAGTCTCCAAAGGACACATTGAATTAATTCACCCCAACTACTAGGAGATATTGATATATTTTCTCAACCACCATTTTAATTCTTTCCTCATCTTTTTCCATAACTTACTTCATTTGTCCCCTCGATTATTTTTGCATTCCTTGCTAAAAGTTTCTGTGGGAGACATGAAGATATTTTTCTTTAATGCTCCTTTGTTTTCTTCTTACAACTTTCCCCGTAAACGTACCTTGTCTCCCCTTTCCTCTCAATTATTTTGATACATTTTTATTCAACCTTCACCACCTTCTTCTTTAGTTTGTCATTCTCTCCCTTTCTCACTTCAATCTCTGACTAAAGATACAAAGCACAAAGCTCTCTTTGCAGCCAAGGCAGCTATAATTCCCAGCCATGTTTGAAGCCATTTTAGAATCAATTCAAGCTTGATTTTTAACCCAAACTTTGGTGCTTTTTAAAGGAGTTTTAAGGTAGGTTTTTTTTAATTCAAACTTGGTTTTAGTATGTGTTTCTCCATGTTCAATGCATAAATTTTTAGTTCAAAATTCATGCAAATTTCTAGTTATGTTAACATGCATATTTGAGCATTTATAAACAAAAACTTGAGTCTTAAGTTGAAACCGATAACCAACCTTTATTTTGGTTTGATAACAATGTTACAAACATGCTAGGAATGTTTAAAACTGGTTTTCATAACTTTAAGATTGATGTTTTAATGTTTTGAACTTAAAGAGCAAACTTACGCATGTTTTCATCACTTTTTACAAGAAAGGCTAGAGATATGTTTTGATGATGATTTTGGTATAAAACTCATGAAAATATGTTTATTGTGATTATATAATGTATGCTGCATATTTTGGAATGGTTTTGAGATTTTGAACAATGATAATATGCTTTGGGTTAAAGAAAAACTTGACATTCCATGAACTTTGTAATATCTCTATGGGCAGTGGCACTTTCTTGAAATTCTGGGATTCAATGAACATGAATTTTATAAATTGGTTGCATATTTAAAAAGTAGACATCCTAAGCTTTCCAACAAGCTCTCATGATCCTAAATCGGAGTTGTATTTTATTTTCTATGAATTTTTTAATTTTTGGATTGGAAACTAGTAAACCTACCAATGGCAGTATACCACCCGTCTACCTTAAGTAGACCACCTGTTAACCCATGTGCTAATTGTAGATAGTGAACCTGCCTTTTTACAAAAGTATACAGCCAGTTTTCCATGGTATACCAGCTGCTAACTTGAACCAAGAACCCAACTTTGCTCACCTTCTAATCCCTTAATGTCTTGCAACCTTTCTAACAATATCCTAAGTGATTTACGAATCTTATTAGAGACTAAAACATATAGATTACTTATATGTATTTTATATTGTGTTAAGACAAAAATTGTTTACTTTGGTATTTAAGAAGAAATTTCATAAAAACTTAATGGTACACTAGTGAGATAGATTTACACATAATTCATTTATAGATGTGGTTATATGTTGTGTTTTAGTTTTAATTGTTTTTATGCATGCCTTAGAATCAATGGTGTGTGGAGCTAACGTTAATTAATTCTGAGATTAAAATAATGTTGATAAGCTTAGAAGGTAAGAATTCTATTACTCATCTTTTGTTAGGTTTTGGTAAACTAAAATTTAGTTGTTTTATGTTGTAAGATATATATATGATATTTTGAATATATATGGTTATAACTATAACCTGATGATGTGGAACTCATCCTTTATTGCACAGCGAGGAACATAATGATTTGACATATGTTGTTGTAAATTGAAAAGCATTGTTAGGAAAACTAACTTTATAAACAAAGGTTGATTTTAGAGAAATGGTGAGATATGAAAAGGGCGGTGGTTACGTCCTTGGGCACGAATATCTTAAAAGGTAAAATAGGGGGGAGGTGATGATACTCCCTTGGGTCAAAAGTTTCAGAATGCACTATACAAGAATCGACTTAGTGAGAACTCGAGGCTTGATGTCCCCTCACCGAAATACCCTTGGAATGTTTAGAGGGTGGCCAATCGCGCCCATTTGGGTTTCTATGAGTTGAGTGATACTCTATTTAACGTGGATACCTAGGAACAATGATGAATGATAATATTTTTATATATGTAAAGTATGAAACTTGGTAATGAATAACTATAGTATCCATAGAATATGATCATAATAAACCTCATAATCTAGAATATGATGTAAATTAACTAATCATGTAGTTTTAATGTGGTAATGAATAAAACCTTAAGGTGAGTAATAATTTTCCCTGCTAGACATGTCGATGCTCATCCTTATTACATTTACATCTCTCAGGTAGAATCCAATGCAACTCGTCTGACGAGGAATAAGCATCTATACTGCTGATTACGTGTTGGAAGAACTTTGTTTATTTGTAACTCGTCTAGACCATGTAAAATTTGTATTACTTTTGTGGTGGCTGTGTTAAGTTATTTGAAAAATTATACTATAACAATGGTGACTGTATTTGAATATTTGGTGCTACACTAAAATTGTGGTTTATATTTACAGTTTATTTTTATTTTCTGTTTAGTTCCAAAGACCCATGGGCAACGTTTTATTGTTTTGAAATGATATTGTATTTAAATTTATTTTTATTTATTCAATACTGCTAACCCCATATAGAGGCGTTACATAATTTTTGGTATCAGAGCTTAGCTTCGGTTAACTTAGGGGGTCTAGCACCATCTTAAAAATCGATCTTTTAAAATGGTTTTAAAGTTAAGTGTTAATGTCATCATTAATGAGTACTAATCCTACCTAAATTTATGCAGCCAGTAGAAATTATGCTGCTAAGACATCACGTCTAATCATCTGAGCAGTCACAACAGGTCAAACATGCTCAAGAAGTTGAGCAACCTGAACCAATGGAACAAACTTTGGATGATGAGCAACCATAACGGGCAACACAATCCCCGCCAACTGTACCAAAAATGAATAATTTGGGACAAATCCTTCAAGCCTTGCAAAATATACAAAGGCCTGTGGAGGCTCATGATCCCAAGCACCGACATCTAACTCTGTTGAAGGAGTTTATAAAGCAGAAACCCCCCACATTTAGTGGAGAACCTAACCCTACCATACCAGAACAATGGCTAAAGGCGGTTAAAAAGAAGTTGGATACCTTGAGGATTCCACAAGAGTATTAGGTTGGCTTTTCAACATATATATTTAAGGGTAAAGCTGAAGAATGGTAGGATCTTCACAAAGATGACTTGACGAGCCGAACCTCACATGGGAGTTGTTCGAAATCATATTTCGCAACAATTATATTCCTCATAGCCATTGGCAAGCAATGATGTAAGAATTCAAAAACCTGGTGTAGGGGAGATACAATAGTGACTGAATACCATGCTCGATTCATAGAATTGTCTCGCTACAATCCCGAAGCTGTATCGGATCCAATGGCAAGATGCGAGAAATTTAGAAATAACTTAAGGCTGAAAATCAGACAAATGATAGCTACTATCCCATTAACAGACTTTCTTGAACTTGTAGCTGCAGCCTAACAGGCAAAGACAGAACTGAACAACTCCTATGGAGAGTACAAAGGTTTTGGTGGGCGTCAAAAGAAGATGAGCAAGAACGAAAAGTTACAAGGGCAAGTCACTCAGCATAGTGGAGTGACTATTGGTGGTGGATCTTCTGGCAGTGGTCGTTTCCAGCCATACGCTTGTCATAATTTTGGACAAGTGGGACATCTGAGAAGAAATTGCCCTAACCGCACTGCCCCATCATCTTTTGCTCTAAGACCGCAAGGAAGTCATTTTGGCTCCACTGTATGGAGAGGGAGTCAAAATCGAGGAGCACCTTAGCAAAACGCTCCAGCTTCCCAAATCTCAGTAACTCAACCTCGAGGGTTCCAGCCCTAGTATAATTACCAATAATGGCCATAGGGCTCCAATTTCTATGCCAATCAAAACTTTCAACTGACCCCTCAAGGTTCAGTGAATCAAAGACCATATTTCCCTAGGAGGAATAATAATAATAATGCAAGTAGTAGCCAAGGGAACCGAGGAAATACTGATAAGGGGAAAGCACCAGCTCAAGCTTATGTAGTTACGACTACAGCTGGACAAGCAAAGCAGGCTGATCACTCTGTTGTAGATGGTATGATTCACGTGTCTCATTATTGTGCTCATGTATTGTTTGACATTGATACTACTCATTCATTTATATCTATGTTATTTGCTTCCATACTGCAACTAGAAACAGCAACATGTAGTTCGCCACTAACCCTTAGTACACCAATGGGTGGAGTAGCTGAAGCTTCCAAAATTTGTAAATCAGTGTGTCTTGTTACAGGAGAACATAAGTTATCAGCTGACCTATATGTAATTACCTTGACGGAATTTGATGTAATATTAGGAATGGATTGGTTAGATAGATATTAGGCGATAGTAGATTGTCATAGGAAACGTATCTTTTTGTTCACCAAAAATAGACAAGTCATCGAAATTCATGCGAAGATAGGAACAATGGCGTCAGCCCTGGTGCTAAAGACTTGTATTGAAGGACGAAGGAATTTCACCAATATTGGGACAATTTCAGGCGTTGCTTAATTCTGTTACAAATTTTTACAGCTTTAGAGTTGGTTATTTCGGTAGTCAAAGTTAAATATAAGTACTCTTAAGTCCATACAATTGAAGAATTAATCTTATCCAATACAATTGTATTGGAATTAAAATACAAAATGCAGCGGAATGAACGGATCGTTGACAAACAAAAATTTTCTGAAAACTTTGTTCATTGGGAATAGCTGTATAATTTTAATTAATAATAGAAAGCTTTAGAAATTTTTACAAACCTTTTGAAGACTATTAGGGTATCCTAGCTTCCCTCTTTGACACCACAATCTTTCAAGCCTAGCCTCCACACTAATGGAAAGACGAATAGGCCTCAACCTGCAAGAATGAATTAACCTAACACTTTTTCTGAATTTGCTATATACTCAACACATAAGATAGCAGAGTTTTTTTTCGGAGAATAACTCTCAGTTTTTCTCTCTATGAAAGTTATGTAAAAAGGATTGATCTCTAGAGATAACTGTTATCTCTAGCTTTTTATATCAAGCAATTAGTTATTTTTCAATCAATTTCAAATTTGAAATAACTACCATATCAAAATATGGGAAAGAGATATACTCTATATCACTTATCTCTTTTTATTCTAAAAACGAATCACCAAAAAGTTTCTTCTTTTTTTATTAGATATATATATATATCGTAAACGTAAACTTACGTTTACTGTTTGGATGTTTTTGTTTTTTGTTTTTTTATAACAAATCAATTACCTACTGATTCAATATATATATATATATATATATGTAGTATAAACCTTTTAAAAGAGAACGTAAATGAAAAGAGAACAAATTCATTAAGTAATATATATATATATATATATATTAATATATAATAAAATCTTATATATATATTAAAATTTAAAAAATAAATCACATTTATTTAAGAATAGATTTTTAAATTAATCAATTAATTTTTTAATTTTGTGTCCATTTAGGAAAAGACAAAAGGTGGTCCTACCACACATATGTCACACACAAAATTAAAATCATATTCAAATAATCTCATTATTTAAATATTATTAATTAATTAATTTAAAACCTATATATTTAACTAATCTTATTAGTTAAATATAATCAATTCACTAACTAACTAATGCTCAGTTAAATGTGACAATATTTATCACATTACATTATGTGTCACAGAAAATATTTTTCTATGTCACCTTAATAATTCAAGTGTGAAATAATTAATTCAAAATTCAATAATTTCAAACTAAATATGTATAATTCATTTTATGCATTAAATCCAATATAGTATCATAGAGGTGGCATTGGGGACCAATGGACCTATAACCTAAGCTCCAATAAATTTGACAATTAATCAAACTCTTTAATTAATGTGCCAAATTTATTAGTTTTAGTGTTACTCTACTAAAAACCTGAAACTAAACTCTTGAGATTATAGTAAAATTACTCAAAGAAAATTAGCGAGTAGTCTATTGATATAATCATTACATATAAGTCAGTCCTCCATTAATAGTTCATAATAAGAGCTAGGTTCAATTTTCGTTTACCTTTCTTATTATATCTTTATTCTTGAGTTCTAATAATTCTCTAATAAATAGTTAATTTATAATCTTATTATGAACGAGCGCTCTACTGTTCAAATCTCGAATCATCACTCAAGAGAACTATTTTTCTAACTTCTATAAGGAATGAATGGATTCTATATCTGTATAATATTATTCCCAGTTATTTATTACATTATGTTTCCAAGATGCTAAGTTATGATCTATACTTAGACAAATCTTACCATACAAGTCAAAAAAACATAATGTTATAAACAAGAGTCTAATAAATACTCATGATTAAGATTGTCAAATATATGATCATCATAGTGATAAATTTGAATACTCTATTTGTAACAGATGATTATTAAAGATTCATAATTTATCTGGCTCAGTCCTATATAATCTTATTATATAAAGTACCTCCAATCCAATATCTCTACATTAATAGTCCAGATAATGACTATTTCATTCTAAATGAGATTAGATCGTACTTGTAATATTTAATTAAAGATCCCAAACTTTAATTAATTATTACGGACTATTTAGATTATTATCTATAAATTTTATCCTTAAGCATATAACACTTATATGCTCCCTCACTTTCTCGAGAATCTCTAGTTTTCTTAAGATTGAAAACGGGAGATTTTGGGATGACAACATAAGATTATGCAATTTACTATTTTGAACCAAGTTATGAAACAAGAAAAGCATTGACCTTGGCACCCAGTTCAACCTCGCGCCCACCTTTGCGGTGAACTTCGTCACATAACCCAATGCCCTTGTCGGCCTCCGTCCTGCAACCCAAGCTCTGTCGCCCAACTGAAAGTTCGTCGGCCTTCATCTCAAAACCCAATTTCCGTCGCCCAGCCCAATGCTCGCTGGATTCATATGGGTTCCTTGTCCGTCACCACAATCCTCCTCTTTCCCTCTTCCTTTCCTTTCCCTCCCTTACCTCTTTCCTCTTAAGTTGTAATAAGAATCTCACGAAGAAAATAAGAAAAATGCTGTTGCAGAATACCTTTTTTCTTCCTTTATTTTGATTCATTATTATTATTATTATTATTTGATTTAGTTCATTGAAAGGGCAAATTAAACATTTGGTAGCCTAAAAAATGATCCGATGTATCAAAATGAAATTTTGAAACACTCAAAGTATTTTTTGATATTTTTTAAACAATAACGTACTAATTTAACATTACGTCACAAGGTAAAGTATCAAAATGATTTTACGCTAATTTTGTAAATAAACAAATATTTTTTTTTCTTTTTCCTTTCATGTGAAGAAAATCCTATAAGTATCAAAATAAAATAGGAGGGGAGAAAAATAAACAAATAATGGGTAGACTTTCAAAAAAGAAAAACATGGTGAAGTAATTTAAATGTCGAGAGAACATTAATCAAATTAGAAATTTGTTTTTAGGGAAAAAAGTCTTAAAATATCCTGTGTATTTTTTTTTAGTATCATATGTAACTGAAACTATACAAAAGTAACTCAAACTTAAAAAAAGAAAAAAGGAAGAAAAAGCCAAAAGTATATTTAGGCTAAGAATTGGTAAAAAGAGTAAATTGCTTGACAAGTCCTTGAACTATTTAAAAAGTGATTTGTTGGTTTTTTTTAACTCAGTTGATCCTAAACTCTTAAGAATAGTGCAAAAGGATGAATTTAACTCTGTCAATTTAGTGACCACATGTTGTGCCATGATTGATTTTCAGGGGTATTATAGTAAAATAAAAATTGTTTAATTTTTTTGAGAAATTGTTTAATATATTTTTAATAAAAATATAATAAGTAAATCTGATTTAAAATTACCAAAAGAAAAGAAAAGAAAAAAAAAACCAAAAACCCAGACATGAGAACCCCCATCCCACCCCTTTGGTGCTAATTACCCCTAATTATGGGTCCCACTCTGTTGTACCCTCCTACCATTGTAGCCCAGATTCCATCGCCATTGCCTAGACCTCTCTTCTTCTTCTTCTTCTTCTTCTTCTTCTTCTTATTGTTGTTCTTCTTCTTCTTCTTATCACAATCCCCACAATCTCTCTCTTTCTCTCTCTCTCTCTCTCTCTCTCTCTCCTTCTGCTCCTCCTCACTTCCACGCTAGATTCCCTCTATTCAAGTGACGCCTAGCCCAAGATCCATACCAAGCTCATGACGGGTAAGCTTCGACTGCCCTTATTCTCGTGACTAGTGTGGCAAAGGAGCTATGCTACACTTGTGACGAGAGAGTCTCGTACTTCTCTAACCCAAAGCCATGGATGCTCGACACTTTTGTAGCAGAGACAAGTTCACATAGGGGAATTTCTAGGTTTGTTGCTATTTCTTGGTTCAATCCAAAAATTTTTGGGTTTATTGATATTTCTTAGTTTGTTGAATTGATGTTTTTGATGTTTTGGTTATATCTTAATGCTTTTGGCTTTCAATCGAAAGAAGCTGGAAAGTTTGGAAATTGAATTTTTCTTTTTTGTGTGTTTGTTTGGTGAGAAAGTGGGAAGTAATTGGAAAATTTTTTCAGCAAGTGAAAGGGCAGAGATTGAAGGGAGGGGAGGCAGCGTTGTTGTTGGCTGGAGCTGAGGAAGAAATAGGGATGAAATTGATAGGTTTGCTTTCATTTTCATTCTTTTTTGGGTCTGAGTATTTATTTTTTGTTTTTTCCCTAAATGTAGATTTGATTTTCATTTTCATTCTTTTTTGGGTCTGAGTATTGATTTTTTGTTTTTTCCTTAAATGTTTCTTCAATTTTTGCTTCTCAATCTAAATTCGTTGAATCGAATCTGGGTTGGGTTCATGATATTGGTGGCAGATCCGACAGGTTTATGGCTGCAATTTGAGGAAGACTTATGTTAATTTTTGCCTTTACTAGTGTTAATTTCAAGCAAATCAGTTCTACCTTTGGGGTTTTTTTTTTTTATTTATTGAAAGTTTGGAAATTTTTATTTTACAAGGGAGATTGAATAGAGGGGCAGCAAGGATGGGTCGAATTCTCACCCGAGTTGGGAAAGATGATGTTTGAATTTTTTTTTCAATTTTTCTTAATTGATAATAATTTTAATTAGGGGTGTTTTAGTCTTTTTGAAGTAATTAAATATCTTGTGATAAAAAAATGATAAAAATTAAACAGCTATCAGGCATCTTCGCCCTTTTCCACCCTTTTTAGGAGTTCAGGGTCAATTGAGCTAAAAAGAAAGAATAGAGATCAACAAATCATCTTTTAAATAATTCAAGAACTTACCAAGCAATTTATTCTAGTAAATAATGTCATATGTTTTCAAAATGTATAGTAAATAACATGTCTTGAAAAATTAAGATTTATCTTATGAGAAATTAAGAATGAAAACCCTAAAACACCATTATCTATTTCTCCTCTCTATCTCTCTCCCTCCTCCTTTGTTGGCATCGCTAGTGGCCCTATAAATACTATATTCACATGTAAATACAAAAATTATTAATGGCTTCGCTAGACATTGCTAGCACCAGCAACGATGGCAGCGGCAAGAAAATAGTAAATATTGTATTTCCATGTAAATACAAAAAATATTTACCTGCAACTTTGTCGGACCACTAGTAATCGAGAAATATAGTATTTACTTGCATTTATATGTGATAACAAAAATTTACTAGCGACTTTGCTGTACTATAGGCGGTTAGAAAATACAGTAGTAATTTTTCTATAAACACTCTATGTGGCAAAAGAGGTGGTTTAGTTACTTGTCTCCTTGCAAGTTGGTGGTTTGGTGGCACTCTAGGGCCTATTCTTTGATATATCTAGATTTTTGGTTGGAGGGAGGTTCTAAGGGTGTCGCCATTATTGGCTAGCGGCAACGGGGGGCAACGAGCAATGGTGGGTGGTCATCACAGGTTAGTGGTTTGGTTCACCTTCGATGTCTGCTCCATTCAGGAGCATGGTTGCTTCAAGTTGTTATCAAAATCCTCACAGTTGTAGATTGGGTTTGTACACTTCTGTTTTAGTTTTTCCATCTGTCAAGTAAAAACTTTGATATTTTAACCGTGTACGTTTTTGTTGTTTCGCTTCTCAGTTGTCATAACGGAGGTGGTTTCCCCACCTCCAGTATTGGTTTTGTTTTCATACCTACTGATTAGCAGCATCGTGTGTGGTGACTGGTGGCTAGTTTTGAATCTATGCCAGGTTGTATGCACCCTCACTAGGGTAGGTTTGATTTTGGTTGATTGATGTCATATGATTGTAGTGGTATCTTATAATGAGCTATTGATCTCTATTCTAGATGTAAATAGGTCATTCTTCTCTAGGTCTTAGCATTGTCTTTTGTCCTGTATCCTTCATTTGATTTTTATTGGTAGATCTAGTCATTGTCCGAAATCATTTATGCCTATAGCAGGTGGTGTTATGCAACTTTGTTTGTACTATTTTTAGTTAAATAAAATTTCACTTAAAAAAATTTCCTTAATTGATATTTTAGACAAAATTTTATGCAGATTATTAAAGGATATCTATTTTCAATAAAAATACCTAATTTAGAAGGACACTCTTGTATTCTCTTTAAAAGATGAGATACTTTTACTCATAAAACAAAAAAAAAACAAAAAAAAACAAAAAAACTTAAGATTTTAGATTAAGACAAGGAAGAAGATTTTCCCCATCTTTTTAAGTGAAGCACATAGAAAAAAAAAAAAAAAAAAGAATAACAGCAACCAATTAAAGAGAAAAATGTAGGATTTATAATCTCCAAATTAGTAGGATTATCAACCATAAATCTCTAAATTAGTACGATTATCAACCTTAAGATTAGAGTATTTTTACAACCCTGCCTCCGAGAGATATGCCACCTAGAACTTGTTCGGCCTCTAGCCTTGGCGCGAGCCCAGATGGGCCAGATCCTCACCACTATGCAAGATCTTTGCGTTGGTAGCACAGGGCGTCCATGCCCCTACTGTTGCCCCACCTATGGCTCGATCCTTTGCAGAACTTTTGCTTCTTCTTCTTGTTGTTGTTTTTCTTTTAATAAAAAACACTAAAAGCAGTAACATTGATAATTAGATATGTTTCCTCTGTGGATTTTATTTAAATTTACTCTTTAAAATTTTCAGTTTGATAATTAGTTTAATAGAATTAATTTTTAAATTATATTTAACTTAGTCAAGTCCAACAACACAGTAAATGCACAATAAAATTCAACTTAATCCTCTCCAATCCTATCAAATCTTGATTTTACAAATCCCAAATGGCAAAAGGGGCTTAGGTGACATTTGGTTCCATTACTGAAATGCTTTATGAATTATAATGGGAATGATAACAGAATAAGAAAAGGAATAGAATGGAAAAGAAAATTGATTGATTTGTTTGGTTGTCATTTTACAAATTTAGTGAATGGGACATGCTTATTTTTACTTTGGCAAAAGTACCCTTATTAAAAAGGTTTTGTTTTGCTTAAAAAAATTGTTATATTTAAAAATATTTTGCTTTTACTTGTTGAAGAAGACCGTGGAGAAGGGAGAATCAACCGTCAAAGAAACTCATAAAGGCCGACAAAGAAGCCTGCAGAGGTTGATGAAGGAAGAAGGAATGCTGGAGAAGCTTGCAGGGGGCTGTGCCTATTAGCATTGGCTCGTGGAGGAACTCAAGGATGATCTGATTGAGGATCGTCAATGGCATGAGGGGAGTTGCTTCACGACAATGAGAAGCGAGAGAAATAAAGTCGCAACAATGGACTCACAATAGCGGGGACTGTGATGGCTGGGTCGGAGATTTTGGAAGACGATGGAGAAGCAACTAGCACTAGGTTTTGCATGGGGAGGAGCAGGGAAAGGGCAGTGATGGGTTTCACAAGGGTAGAGATGGCGATGTACTAGTCACGATGTTCATGTAGGGAGACGGGCAGTGGGGTATTGGTCGAAGATGTGCAGTTTAGATATGGTTTTATTTTGAGGTAAATTACCAAAGATGGAGAGGATCATCTAGGTACAAAAACTTAGATAAGAAATGGAACTGTTTTTCCCGGATTCCATTTCAGAAAGATATTTACTTAAGTTTAGAGAATTATCTCTCCATAGGAATGGGTGATCTTAAGATAAAAACTGAACCAAACAATGAAAAAGCCCTCTTTAAGAAATAGGCATTCCATTCCCACGTGGATTCTCTCCAACCAAACACCACCTTAGCGTTTTCACTCCAATCTCCCTTCTTTTTCTGTATTTTCCCATCTGCAATCTGTCCTTGTTCCTTTACCTTCTAACAATGCAAAGAATTCACCTTCTTTCCCTTGCCCAATCTCCTTCCTCTGTCAAAATAAATGGTGATAACACCACTAATAAATTGAGAAACTTTATGTCACGACCAAAGTACAACTTAGGCATTTCGTATAACACTATTGATACAGAATAAATACATCACTCCATGGGAAAGGAAAACAAAATTCTGATCAATAATTTAATACTCCAACTAAAGCATACTTTCCATTCAAAAACAATAAGCACAACGACTACCAAAACCAGTGTTTAGGACTACTCAACATCTTCTAATCCTTGAATATAGAGTTCAAATTCATCAAGACTCCATCTGCAGATCAATTGCATTCGAAAAGTAGCCGTTTTGATCCCCAATAACCTCTGCACAAGACAGATAAAACTCTTATCCAAATCTTCTTTTCTGAAACAATTGCGTCTAAATAACAACAACAACAACAATGATAAAAAAACTAAACTCCAAAGTGGATCACAAGAACAAAGACATAGTGACATACCAATATGCGAGAAGCCTCAGGTGACAAAGGCTTCCCCTCTTCACAAACAACATAGTCTGAGACTAGCTCCACAGTTCCTATAGGGCAAGAGATGAAATAGACTAAACTTGGTAATTATCATTCGAGCACAAGGGACAACCAAATAGAAGAAAGAAATATTAACCCTTGTTCAAACGAACAGGCATCCCTTGTTTGCGTAAAAAGGGCTCCATCTCATGGGTGAACTGTTCCAAAGGGCCTTCTTTTAGCTCCACCTAAAAGATTCCAAAACAAGTTTAGGAGATGATGGCAAAATAAATGAAATGAACCGTTTCATAATATGAAATGGCAATTACAAATGATAGAAGCACATTAGACTCGAGATAAATTAAATTTAACCACTGTAAGAGCTCGATCCAAATATTTTACGCAGAAACAATTTTCACAGTTTGCTTCTCTTAAGTTTGTTGGTAATTGTTGAGGGAAAAAAAAAAAATTTACCTTTTCCGTTGCAACACTTCCTGTTCTCCCAAAATCATAGTCTTCGTATTGACTAAACAACCTACAAAAATATGTCAATACAGAGTCCGTGATTGATAAAACAAACTAAATTATAAAGCCAGAAGAAAAATACTGTTGTTTTCACATTTTCCAGATGGTTAAGAGTTCGTGGACAATTTCGAAACAGATATGTTAAATCCCCAATCAAGAAATTATAGGACAACATGCCAATTTGGGATGAGAAGAAGATAAATATGACATTAACTTCAAATGTTTCACAACTTTATAACAAATCTTTGCAAATATAAGAACCAGAAATGTGCCACAAAATCCCATCTATAACTATGATAACAGCAAGAAAACAAGCACCCTAAGAGCCTCGTGCCAACCTCAGCATATCATTTATAAAGAAGTCTAATAGGCCTTCGTAGGCCAGAAATAGATAAGCCACAAGCTGCAAATTCTTGATTATTAATCCAATACCAAGCAATTGTGAAACTTTCCCTTCCCTTTTACAGTAATCTTCCGGGCACTAAGGGAGGAAAGACAGTACAAGAACATTATAGAGAAAATATGTTGTTTACCTTTCCACCTCTTCTTTTGGCATATTGGTAAAGAAAAGTCCAGAATCCCCACGCAGAAGCTAAAAAAAGTAAACAGACAAGTATAAGCCATAAAAATTAGTGTCAACACTTTCAATTATAACCAAAATTACAGGCTAACTGTAAAAAATAATTACCTTAGAAATATTGTAAAGACCAGGTTTGATCTCATCGGCAGCAGATCGACCTAGAGAAACTTGCATGACTTTGTTTGACCCAAGGAAAAATCTAGCAAAATTATAGAAATAATTCAGGCAGAAATATACAATACATTTTGGGTAAGCTTTGCTCACAGGGAACTAGAAGTGAAGACGATAAAATCAATCTTGTGTTTCAAACACTCAAAATAACGTCCGAGTAAATAATGGCTATTCAAATGGTAATACATAGAAACTCTTAAAGCCACTAAACTCTAGCGACAAAGGATAACTAGTGATACAAAACTTCCTCCTATCTATTTTCAAGAAATCCCCCATAAAAAAAGGATAATAATGAAAATAAAGAAGAAACATTAAACAACACATAATGCCTGGTTTGAATGTTATGAAATTTTATGTATTGCATATGAATTTGATATATCCCTGCTTCATTACAATGCACGTCCTCCAAGACCAACAACCTAATAAAGATACGGTGTCAAGCATATAAGGCCTTAAAGGTACTAGATTTGTTCCCAGTAATTAAATTCCAATGTTTAGGAGTCAAAGACAGATAAACATATTAAAAATATCGATAGTCAGTTAAAAAATTCCCAACTGAGCACAATTATCACCAAGCTTAACAGAACCATTTCTATTTTCAAATCGTAAACATAATTTTAACATGTCAGTATCCCTCCTTTTCCTCATGACATACTAGAGAGCAAGAGAACCAACTTTTTCTTTTATTTTACCTGCTAGTAGCTTTGAGCTGCTCTCTAAACTCCTTGAATTTAAGGTTTCTCATGTTCTCGAAAGAGAAGACGTATATTGAACTGTAATCCTCCACAGCTTGCCTTATTGCATTTACAATAGCCTCTTTATGTTCCCTCCCTTTCTTTTTTGTCTTTGATAAGGTAACTGCATAGTACACCAATAAAACATTTACAATTTCACGTTAAGTAAAAACATGTTCCCGTTCGTAAAAGGGCCCCAAAAGATCCTATTGAGATATCAGAATCTTAATTCTAATCATCCAAAAATGCAAAACCACCTTCAAGACATTATTTTCTCTATTTTGTATTCTTTGGAGCCACCAAATTAATAACAATAATTTGGCTCCATAAAAAGTCGTAATATTTGTAGGGAAAAGGGCCCCCAAGTTCAAACCCAGGCCATATGATGGGCATTTCAAACAAAGTCAATAGTCTTTCTCATGAGCAAGCTACTTGCAAATTTTAGTGCAAATTTACAACGAAAACGTTTTCCATGATTAAATGATTATCAGTGACCTGAATGGAGCCTCAAAATAGCATCTCCAAGTCTTCTAAACATAGTTAAATTATGTCTCAGACAAATAGTCTGCCAATCAAAAACCCAAAAACAAAAAATAAAAAATAAAACAAGTAGCAGATCTAAAATAGAGAAAAAGGAAATCCCCGTAAACGCCAAAAAGAAAATCATTTCATAACCTCAGCTAAGCTCGAGTTTTGCTTTCTATCTCCGGTCCTAGATTTTTTCCCGAGCAAGGAGAATTGAAAACCAAGTAAAGAGAAGAAGAAGAAGAAGAAGAAGGAACAAACGAACGAACCGGGTCTGTCGCGCTTAGACTTGGGCATGGTGTTGAGTAAGATGAGCAGGGGCGGCTCAGTGGCAGGGAAGTCCTAAAACCCTAGCTGCGGTTGGAAAGGGGTTTTCTGAAGCAAGGGTACGAATTTTTGTTTATTGTTTTAGTATTATTTACTTCTTTATTTATTTATCGCGTACTATTGGCAGTGCCTAATAAATGGCCGTCCAAATAAAAATGTACGTCCGTAATAGCTCAAGTGCACGGTAGAAAAGCTGGACACAACCATACTAATGTATTTCAGTGTTTCAAAAAAGAAAAGAGATATGAGGCTAAATGGCTTATTTTACGCGTAAATTTAAGTTAATAATCCAAATTTTATCCACTCTATTAAATGAAGACAAAGGTTGCTTTTGGCACATGCCTCTTGGGGGGGAAAAAATGTGTTTTTTATTGACTAAAAATTGGGAGATTTTTTCATCAAATAGGCCTTTGATTTTTTAAGTATGAATAAATTATTTGTATAATTTAACAAAGTTACGATATTTTATTTTAAAAATCTATTAAAAAAGACACACAGGCCAATTTTCTAAAAGAAGAAAAAAACAAAAAAGGTGCTACTCTTTCTGATGGATCGTGAAATAAGTAACCGGAGAAAGAAAAATAGAACTGGTAAATTGAAGAAATGGTGGTCTAGGAAAGACAAAATCGTAGAAGACACAAACTTCTTTAGGAAGCTGACAGAATGGAACATTATCAAACTCCTTTAAGAAAACTTCAGTCAAGTTGAAGAACTAAACAAAGGAAGGAGAAAAAAAAAAAAGTAGCACTGTAAAAAATTAAAAAAAAAAACCTCCAAAATGTTGTGCTGTTTCATGTCCATGAAAATATATTATTACATGCAAACCCAACCAAAACAACGAAAAGAAAGAAATGAATCATGTCTCTCACTTGTTTTTTTTGGCGTCCTGCTAAGCCGTTTTATGGGTCGTCTGTTTATCTATCTATGAAGTCGTTTATTTTGTTTTGGCATTGTTGTTTCAGTGATGAATTTGAAATGGGTTCTTTAATATTGTTTTGATATGAAATCATCTACAGTAATTCCCATTCCAAAATTCTATTTAAATTTAGATTTAATCACTCTAGATAATTATATGATATAAATAATTATGAATAATTATTCTTTCTTCAAATTCAAATACAATTAGGATTTAAATTAATTATTTAAATAATTAATTGTCACAAAATCCTAATAATTAAAGTTGGATAAACATTATCTTAAAATCAATTAATTAATTAACCAATTTCTAGATCTATCCCTCTGATAGGCACCTATAATCCTTCTAGACTAGGCCAGGCTCCACAAATAGTCCAACTGGACTATTGGGTCTGTATACTGATAGGTCTAGTAACCCATCTAGCGTAACCTCCTATATTACCTGTGGTAAATCGTATTTTACACAATTAATCAAGGAATTTGTGGGCTAGCATTGAGATCCGATAGACATGTATTATCAAGCTCCAATAGATAAATTAATCCTAATTAATTATCTATTTAATTATTAACTTTAGTATCACTCAACTAAAAAACCAAAACTGCACTATTGATAATATTTCGTATTATGAGACTTTGTATATTAGTCTTGTCCATTACCTCTCATGTATATTTGTATCCCCATAGGTTATCCATAATCGAATGAAGGACTTAGTTCTATTTTACCTTCCGATTATTTTATTTCAAATTTTTATTATTTCACTTATTTGAAAAATTTCATTTGTAACAAATACAAATAGAAAATCATTTGGTTACCATAAGTATCTAGATGATCAAGGCCTTATTCTTTTTAAAATTCTCAAATAATGCCTTTGTAAGGATAACATTAACTCTTTGTTAGAGAGATTTATTTCCATTTTGGATTATGCTCTCATCAAATATAGGTTGCATATTCAAGGTACCAACAATGGAGCCTTTGGTCATCAAACTCCTTTCTTTGGCATATCAAAAGATACAAGCTATAAACATAGAGCCATGAATTCACTTCAAGATTAAGATCGCATATAGATGTTTATCAAAATGAATTGATTTAAGATAAGCAGAATTATTATTAAATTATTTACACTTTAAGTCCAGTCTAGTGTGCAACCACCATTAGGTCTACTACATCAATATGTCTACCACAGAGTCAATTCGCTCCGACAGACTAGAGAAACTATCTCCCTATTTGGACATAGATCCCCATTACAGTCTTTATTATATAAAGTGTCCAACTAAATACATAGACTGCGGATTACATAATTTAGACTATTTATCTTGGTCTCCTATCTATACTGCATATAAACTCCATATATGTCCGATCCCAAGATTTGGTTATAATAGTCATGGAACACATGTTTGCTAAATGCTTAAACATAATAATGAATGCAATACAAGGACCATTAACACATGAGATATTCAAATTATTATTTATTTATTTAATCCAAAATGTCATTAATTACAAATAAAGTATTTGCTACTTAAGGGCACCAATCCTATCAGATGTTGAACATCGAGTAATCCATGAAGAGGAGAAGAAGTAGAGGAAATAGGAATGGAGGAAGCACTGAAGGACTAAGAAGAATTAAGAAATTGAGACAACATTCGAGTAGAACCTGAAGTCAACGAAGGAGGTGTTGATGATGGCAAAGGGAAGGTGGATGGAACAGTGACAGACTTGGAAAAAGGGTTGGAATGCTCATAGAAAAACACATCCCATGAGAGTAAATCTTGCCAGCTTTATCAAGCCATTTGTAACACTTATTATTAATATTATAGCCAAGGAAAATGCATTCAGTGGATCGAAATTGCAACTTATGCTTGTTATGAGGTCTAAGATTGGGATAACAAGCACATCTGATTGTCCAACATGAGAAATAGATAATCCCATACCATTGCCAATTGGACCTGTTCTGAGCCAAAATAATCCTCTAAACTTGTCAAGTTCTCGGCATCAGCTGTAACATGGTTTGATGCACCTGAATCTGGATACCAACAACGATCAGTAGTCACTTCTGGAGTTGCAATCATAGCTTGCATCTAATTACTACTATGCTGGAAGGACTTCCGCGGGAAAGGCCAATACAAGTTTGTTGTTGATGAAAGTGAAAGAGTCTAGCGAAACTGTGATCAAAGCGATAATAACAATCAACAAACACATGACCAAGTTTACCATAGAGCTGACATTGTGGTTAACTATTTGACCAAAACCCAGAGAAATTTGTGGAAGCATGACCTCCGTCTCTAGCTGAAAAGAAAGACTGAGAGGACCTTTCTTGACCAAACCGAGAAAAAGAAGTTCCTCCAGGAGGGAAATTGCCAACATGAGTACCAAATTAAGGATTGAAATTGTTATTGTAACCTTGGGAAAATTTCTTCTTGCTTGAATTAAAAGAAGTGGTAGCAACATTAACAATAACATTTAAATTCAAAGAATTGAAATCAGGATCTTCGTTCTTTCTTGCAAGCCTAGATTCTTGAGCAACAAGGATTTAACATCTTCCAAAGAACATTGAACACGACAAACATTAAAGTTAAGACAAAAGTTTCATAATCGTCAGTCAAATCTTCAAGAATCACATCGACATGTTCTTTTTCTGACATCGAGTGACCAACCATAGCCAAAAGATCAATACAGTGCCAAATCTTTTTAACAAATAATCCTTCATTGTACATGATTCCTTCGCAATACCACTCAAATGAGTCTTGTAACGAATTTGTGAAGCAAAGTACCTTTCTACGGTTTGCCGCACTTGAAGAGACGTTTCATAATTCACCATCCAAGCAAGAACACTTTCATACATTGAGGAAAGCAGCCAGGAGAAAAGAAGCTGGTCTTGCTGCTCCCAATCAACAAATTCAGGATTGGTCTCGTCTTCATCTTTATCTTCAAGAGAAAAACAGTTCAATGGCAGTGGCGTAGTTTGAAAAATGAAATTCTGCAATTTGTGACCTTGAACAGCTGCAAGAGCTTGCTTTCTCAGCAAGAAATTTTTGTTGTCTAGGCGAGTCGAAAGAGAATGCATGAAAGAAACTGGTGTAAACTTCAAAATGGAAGAAGAAAAACCTCCAATGACAGAATTTGAGGTCTTCTCCAATTCAGATAGCTCTGACACCATATTAAGTTTTAGAAAGACAGAGAAATTGTTTCTGCAAAGATCTTTTCAATTGATTGATTAACTGTATAGTAATGAGACCTTTAAATACTAATCTGTTATCTAACAGTCTTTAACAAACTAAGCACTAGTAATACAACTTGTCGTAACTCGGAACTAACTACTGCTAATACAACTTTAACAAACTCTATACAATTAACCGACTACACAAGTTTCTAACGTCTTACACTTCAACCATTCCGTCTAACAGGTGCCTACGAAGGGTTGTAGATCTCGAAGGAGGCTGTTCTATTTGTGCCAGATATGTTGCGACAAAGCAGACGTTTCACACACTGATGAAGAAGTCAAACAAGATATTCTCTTCCTCATGACATTCCTGCGGTTGGAGCTGTGAAGAAGGGAGCCGGTGGAGATCATGCAGCCAATCTACAAAGGAAGGTCGATCTACAAACAGAGATATGCTCGCTATCGTCACTGCTCATGATGGTGTGAGTGTTGGCTCTCTGACATCGACGACTACAATGGCGTTGACAGGTATTTCAAGCAAAGGAAGAGAGTCAATCGGTGGAGGTAGAGAGAGTGATCAGGAAGGGAGGGGGAGCGTCAGGATTGGGAGGAGGGAGAGAAAGGGATGGGGAGGAACGAGAAGGTAGAAAGGAAGACAGATTTGATGAGGGCACTTCTGGTACTATCCAAATTTGTTTTAGGTAACACACTTCTACTTTCTGATATTCAAAAAAAAAAGCTGCTGTAAACTTCATTAGCATATATATAATATGCCATTTAGTGCATTTTCAAAATAGCCGATTAGCTTAGACAAAGGATATTTCGGTATTTTCTAGAAATTTTAAAAAATAACCATTTGCCTTTTTTTCGTAAGCAACGTTCCCTGATCCTACGAACTAGTATCATGATAATTGCTAGGTTAATAACTAGTGGGGAAAGAAAGGGGTGCACATTTTCCGCTTGAAACAAGAAATGTTGAAGCACAACTTTTAATCTCACTTTAAAACGAAAGAAGCCGGAAACAAAAATAACTAAACCAAAAGCCCTGCCTTACAGAACCACAAATGAATTTCGATGGCTGTCCAGTGAACCTCATGTTCACCTTTAAATCTGATGAAGATACAGTTACACAAGTTTCATACGCGGAACTGTTCATACTTTAACAGGAGGATTGAATATGAACAGGAAAAAACTATAGCTTGAAAAGAGAGAAGAATTCATACACAACCGGGGGAAAAAGAACAGCCATATTCCCAGTTGGAAAAAGAACAGCCATATTCCCAGTTTTTCTTATCCCCAAAATTCAATGAAAGTAATCCCTCCATATGTGAGAAATTAGATCCTTTTAACTTCTTTGTTGTTTTCTAATGTCTCCTAAATTTATTTACCTAAGAGACGTTTACCATCTCCCCCTCCTTTTACAATAATATCTCATCTCGGACCATCATGTAACTCTCTTCGTCTTCTCCTCCTACCAGAGCGTCCCAATAACACCCTGCCATGTCGACGGAGGCGGCTGGCCAATGACATATCACCTCCGACATCATCAACGTCATCGTGACTATTATTATCATCATCTTGATCAGAGGACTCTGCATCATCAACAGGAGTTGTATGCCGGATGCCAATAGCACTACCATTCGTTGTCTGGCGGAAGGGCATTCCCGGCTGAGGCAACTGACTATTAAATTCATCTCCTCCTGATGGTCCAAAAGCATGCAGTAGGAGAAAGACATTCACTAAATTACTATCAAAACCCATCTCATACCCCACATTTCTTTCTGCAGCTCTGGCATCCGTACCCCCATCCTCATCTGAAACGAATCCATAATAGTTATTTCCTTCTATTACATAGTCTCCAAAAAACATTGCCCCCGGCATGGTAGATGTTATAGTGCTGATCACGTCATTCCTCTCACGTTCCCGCTCAAGCCTTCTCCACTTCTGCTCAAGAGCAGGATCTACTTCACGTGGTCGTGCAGAAGGGTGCTCTGCTCTCACGTGCTTCCTGAGCTCCTTGTAGTTTCCAATGAACAAGCAATCATCATGCATGCAGCTTCTCTTTTTGGCATTCAGATAATCCCGGGCAGGTTCAACCACAGTCCATCCCTTCACTTGGCCCCTACACAGGGGGCAAGCAAGCTCTGTGACCTCAGTGTTCTCAACAGCCAAACTGGAATCTTGTATTACAATGGGATTATCATGACTGGTTAAAACTACTTTCGTGTAAGCTTTCTTGTATTGGTCAAGACAGTTGGAATGACGAAAGCTAGTCCCACACATGTAAGGTCTGCAGCCCTTGTCATGAGAAGAACACAGGAGAAGGACAGCATTGTGAGGGTACTCCATGCATACAGAACATGTTACATCTTCCCAGTCCTTATTGTCCAGAGTTTTGGAGCATTTCTTTGGGCGCACATCCTCCTCCACAATATCCTGACCAAAGCGCAATGGGTATGGAGCTGATCTGTGGTGTCGTGAAGTCACCCCTGGACGTCCCCTGCTACCTTTTGCCATTTCCAAATTAAGCCTGAAATTCATATTGAAGAGCTTATTAGGACCAGGATAATTACTTACATGGTAGAGATAGACCTGTCAAATTACAAGCAAGTAGATATAAATGGAAGAAAAAAGTGCAGGAGTTTCATAGATATTCATGGCACATGGCAAATTGATCTAGAAATAATCACATCAAGGAGGAGAAATACAAGAGACACTACAAACTCAGTGAACCAGAAAGAAAGAACAATGGAAGTTAAAAAAAAAGGCCAATTGTATCAGTGCTGAAAATCAGAAATGTAAGTCTCAGCTGAACTAACTTCTAGACTCCTAAAGGTCCAAAGTAAAGGATCTAAAGCTAATTTGCACTAAAAGATACTAAGAATTGGCAAGTGCAACATGCTTGAACGAGATAATATCATAGCGAGCGTGCAAGCAACATACATGAAGGTGACCAACTCAACAGGCTGAATCCAAGAAATAGTATTCATAGAACACTATCAAGGAAATTTACTAATTTACAGCATTTAAGGGAAGAGTTAGCGTCACCAGATAGAAAGAAGTTCTTTAAAAATGATAATAAAATAAAACCCAGAAAAATGACCACTAGGGGTTGAGATTGTGGAAACTAAAAATTTCAAGATGAGAAAATAGTTGATCACTATTACAAAGAAATGCAGAAATTGCTTGCTTACATACAGCTTATACCCAAATTGTTTATATATATAACGTATTAGGTAACTAAGGCCAGTGAAGAATGGATGCATCTTCCGAAACTAATTGAGAAATCATTGTTTATTATCCTCCTCAATCTTTACATTTGTTGGTATGATTTCTACATAATTTTAATCCTTTTAAAAGGACCAAAGATAAAATAGCAATTCACATTCTTATATATGACAAAGTAGGACTAATAGCCTTTATCCCACTTTGTGTCTGGCACCTAAGAGTCTCAGCCTGCAAACACGGGACCAACCAACTTTGAGAACAGACCTTCCAATATAACCTGGCAACCTGCATTGCTTCTCTAAAAAGGAACATTTCTTTCCGTCTTTTCATGTTGGAACCACTTACCACAGTCAGTGTCATCTAAGACAAGGTTTATTCTCCACTGAATAATAATAATAATAATAATAATAATAATAAACAAAGGCAATGCAACTCAGATATGCAAGAAAACGGTAACAAATTATTTGAAAAACTTAAGTCTGAGGCAACTGCATGAAAAAAAAAAAAAAAAAAAGAGAGGGGGTGGTGGGGGGAGGAAAGGTAATCAATTTTGTGAAGATGATGATGTAAATGTCTTCTATTTAGAAACCTTTATTTGGGAAATGCTGCATAATTCAGACAACCAATCCAGAAATTCACAATGGAGCAACAATTCCAAATTCGACATGAAACGCATAGATCATCACTTCCTTACAAATTATTATTGTTTTATATACAATACATGACTGCAGAATAGGAATCAAAATTTATTCATCAAGAGCAATTAAACTTTTGCAGACAGGATTAAAAACTTAAATTCAATAGAAAGAAGAAGAAATTTGGCCCCTCCAATCTTACCTGACCGTATCCAGGGAACATATGTCTTCATATAGCTGAAGAAATATGGAAACAAAAATATAGGCCCATTAAAACCATCCAGAAAGGATCCTGTTCCCATCACCACAAAAAACAGAGGCAACCTTGGCCAAAAACATAGAAAAGCATAAAATAAGATTGGTAGCCTAGTGGCTCAAATAATGGGCCAACTGCTAAACTCTGTAAGTAGCAAGAGAGTATCCCAAGAAATAGCAAAAGCTCAAAAGAATACTCCTATGATACCAAAGTAAAGGCCAAAGAAAATTTGAAGCCCCTAAGCGTCCCGAAAATAAAAACAATAATCAATACTATCTTAGACTTAAAAATTGTAACATCTATGAGATTTAAATTAAAAGGTTTTGATTTTCAAACAAAAAAGCAAGAGAATAAAAGCAGGATAATCCAAATGCGTTATCTGAAGATATAAATCAAATTTAGTCTATAAAAAATGACACACAACTCAAAAGACTCGGTAGTAAAATGATGACGCTAAGTCCAAACCAACTGTTATAAAGATGTAAATTTTCCCATAAAATTGGAAAATGTACATAACCAATGGTGTGATGTAAATTCGAACTTTTGAGTTAATTAACAACTCAGCTTCAAAAAAATCAGCAAATTCACTGTTCTAATTAACTGCAATTGTCTAAACTAGACAACCCTCCCCCTGATGTCCCAAGTAAAAACTTGATGAAGTCTTGTAAGATTCTACAAATATAGGTGTTGCAAAATACCGTGGGATAATAGAGGCAAACTACAGGTTTTTTCATTAAAAAAAAAAAAAGTTCTGATACTCTGGTAAAAAAAGGATTTACTTCTCCTTAGCTTTTAGACTACAAAAGTGGCAGTTTAGAGTGTGCTTTCTTTGGTCACATACCCTATGACACCTGATCATATTACTGAATACTGGGTTTAAGTTGGGCTCAGACATTTCTTCTTCCAATCTTCCTTCTCCACGCACTTATTTTAAAGTGATTATGAGAATGTGTCATTTAACTTGCGCTATACTCCCATATACTTTAGATTTTGTTTCTAGCAGAAGACCGTAAATTCACAGTCATGCTCCATTTATACCCTATGCTAGCAATTAAGTGAAACCAAACTTCACCACGGAAATTTGTCACAAGCATATTTCCTTTTTTTTCCGTTGAATTTGTAAAAGAATTTACACAATTCAAATCAGGTTTATTATACTTGAGATTTTTTTTTCATACCTCTAATACAGAAGGGAGCGATATGTACTGATTCAATTGAATTATCAAATAGCAAAATTACCCATAATTGTAAATCCAGCTATCTTCATATGCCAATGGATTATGCTAAAGAAATCCTCAAAAAAGATGAAATCGAAAGAGAAAAGGAACATTCACAAGTCACTAGATTGCGCAAAAAAGAAATGATCTACAACTAGCATACAAAATTCATATAAAAACGGAGCATCTTCTGCAAGACAAGCGCATAGTAGCTATAAAAAACGACTCGAATGGGTCGAAAACATAATTTCAGTAAAATTTAATGGCGATTCAAAAATGACATTGAAAATTAAAACCAAAAAAGAAAATCCCAACCTGTCTCGTAGTCTGAGCGAATCTGGATCAAAAACAAGTCACTTGGAGAAACCAAAGTGCATCTGAGATGAAATCCACGAGAACCAGCATACCCAGTCAGAGACTTTTTTACGGAAAAAAAAAAAAAAAGAAAGGAAGGAATCACGCGAGACTATAGTTAATCAATTAATATAATAATAATAACAATAACAACGAAACGTGAAGCTTCGCACATGGACTTGGCCTTTCTACGCGACGACCGATCCAGAAATCTTTATCATTCAACTTTAAGAATTAAGTAACAAAAAACCAGAAAAATAAAGAGATAAAGATTATAAAATTATACATATATATACAGTGGAAAAAGAAAACTCCGGATAATATACTGTGGTGAAAATTATAAAAACGCTAGCAACTCAACGAATGAAGTTCCGATTGAAAATATTCTTTACTCGATTCCCAAGCCTAATCAACACAAGGAAAAAAAAAAAGAAATGGAGAGCGAATAAATTCCAACAACATCACTTTTTCGGTTTTTCGGTTTTTGCTTTTTTTTCCCCTTCGATTTTCTAGGATATCAAACAGTACGGACGGGTAAGGAAATCAACAACATGACCCCAAAAAAAAAAAACAAACAGAGTCAGAGAGAACACAAAATTCACAAAACTGAAAGTTTGACAACGAAAACGAAGCAAATAGCGGAAGAGAGATTGAGAAAGGCAAAGCAAGGGAGTCCAGGGTGGGCGGGAGAGGAGGGAATTCCCAGAGCAATATGTTTCCCTTCTTCTGTGTCTCACAAAGTTAACAGAGAGAAAGAGATGAGACAGAGAGAGAGGCGTTACCTTCGGAGAGAGGAAATCGTTAGAAATGGGGATTTTTGGGGGATTTTTTTGGTTATTTCCAAGCTAATAACTTCTCTCTCTCTTCTGCGTTTGACGATTTTGACAGAGACAGAGAGGGCAAGGGGGGAGAGAGAGAGGGGGAAGGGGATGATCAGAGCCGTGGGGCCATAAAATTCTGAACTGGGATATGTCACGCCCTAGCTGGGGGCGTGGTAAGGACGTGCCACGTCGCTTGGTAACAACTCATGTGCCGTCGTCCGACGTCTTCTGGCGTTTGGTTTGGTAATTTCGTCTGGCCACCCTAGAGAGACCCGTGGGTGGAGCTGCAAAGTACAAGTCAAAATCAAGAAAATAGACAGAGCACCTTGCCCCCTTCCAACCAACGGTAAATACTATAAATTTTATGAAAAAAAAACACTTCGAAATTTATGCTCCAAACAAGCTTAATTATGTTTGCTTAAACATTATTTTTTCATATAAATATCAAAAATATTTTTTTTATTTAAAGTAGTATGGTTTTAAATTTTATGGTTTAAATAAATAGTTTTGAACTTATGTGATTTAAATGATTGTTTTGATCTGACATTTAAAACGTAAATGTTTAAAATGAAAAAAAAAACACCACATTTGAGAATTAGTGTTTAAAAAACTATAGTCTATAAAAGAAAACAAAAATAGAAAGGGTTTTTACAGTAGAAATTTTTTTCAAAATAGTTAAAACTTAAGGGGTCAAGTTTTTAAAGCTAACAGCTTAACCCATTTCAACGATCCTCGCCATTTTAAATTGTTTGTTTATTGCGCTTACTAAACACATGCTCTTGTTTGCCTATTGATTCAAAAACACTTAAAACGTTCTAAGCACACAAACCAAACGGCATATTAAAATTTTTAGAATCAATTAACGCTTCGTTTGATAGCTTAATTCAAAACCACAATTTTTGTAGTTTGAATCAATCCATGACTTGTCCTTAAATTCTTCTCTCTCTAGAATTAGTTCTTGTAATCGATTTGTCTCTTAAATAGTCCCTAAATAAAAAAAAAATGTTTCATGAATGATCACTTCATTAATTTTTTTAAAAAAACTATTAACTATCTTATGAAAAGTCCATGAACTATCTTCTCTCTATAGAATAGTCTTTATGTTAAAAAGTATTAAATTTAATCTCTAAAGTAAAAATAAAATATGTCAAAATTAGTTAGGATTAGTTTCAAAAATGGTCCCTAACTCTTACTCTCAATCTCGCTTTAGATGATTTAGATGTTGTTACTTTTTTTTTTTTTTATAACAAACGGGTTTGAATTAAGGATGATGATTTGGATTGAATTTTCAAACTGTCCTTGTTATTTTTTTAATGAAAAATTATGGTAAATATCACCTTTTCAAACTAATTGTAATAAACAACATGTTTTAAAAATATTTGCAATAAATGAAACTTTTAAGATGCAAGTAATTTATTTACCCTTTTGTTTACAATGTATCTTCATACATTGAACAAATTATTTACATTGTAAATATATTATTTATTATAAA
>CAMOHE010053517.1:49462-94906 GCA_946598075.1 Artocarpus hirsutus
AATTCAAAAATATCCTCTAAGTAGACTTTATCATGTATTTATTTTTATTTTTTTTAACAAATCTTCTTATTTTTCTCCTAGTTAAGTTGTTGGGAAAAAAATTGATATTAGAGAAATACAGATATACTTAGTTAATTACAATGTAACTTAAATAAGAAAAAAAAAATTTTCATGTCATAAAATTACTTACAATAGAATTTCAAAAAAAAATACAAGAAGCAATAAAAAATTAATATCATTAACTTAATGTAATATTATTTATATTACCAATCCAACATACTATATGCGTACCATCATAAAGTCAGGATGTCATCCTTTGGTACATCAAAAGATATAAGTCAAAATAACAAGCCTATTGGTCATTTCAAGATTTAGACACAACACATATGATTGTCTAAAATGAATTGATTTGCTCAGACAGAATTATTAATCCAAATTAATTGAACTTTATGTCGTAATCCAATGCATTGTCACATATAACAATGTACCAATGTTTCTACTTACGGAGTCCCACTCCGATGGCCAAGACAAGCCATCTCCCATTAGGGATATAAACAACATAACAATCTTAGTATGAATAAAGTGCCTAACTTTATTCCCTCAATTGCGGATCTTATGATTTAGACCATCAACTTTAAGATTTATGTCTTCTGTATAATCTGTCTATCATATGCATGACTCTTAAAGGTTAAGACCGATAGTCTTGTACTTTTGTTTGCTTATCATACATTCAACAAAAATGAATAATATAAAGAGGACAACATTTGATATATGAACAATAAATGAACTCTTTATTGATAAAATGTCTCCAAAAACATATTACAACATTTTACTCCTTATGGCATCATGCTTAACAAGTATATTATTCGATTACACTTATGTATCTAAATAGTTGAGCGCTGTAGCCTTCTAATTACATGACAATGCATATAAGAAAATATCATTAACTCTACAAAAGAGTTATGGATTCCATATCTATGAATAACAAGTTTATGTAAATCAAGAGTCATGTCTCCAACGTACTGATATGCGTACTATCATTAAATTGGGATGTCATCATTTGGTACATCAAAAGACATAAGTCAAGAATATAGGCTCGTTAGTCATTTCAGGATTAAGACACAACACATATGATTGTCTAAAGTAAATTAACTTGAATAAACAGAATTATTAACCAAATCAATTCAACTTTTATGTCCCGATCCAATACATCTTCTACTATGACAATGCACTAATGTTTCTACTCGTAGAGTCCCATTTTGATGACTAAGACAAACTATTTTGATGACTAAGACAAACTATCTCCCATTAGGGATGTAGATAATATAACAATTTTAGCATGAATAAAGTATCAAACTTTATTCTCTCGATTGCGGATATTATGATTTAGACCATCACCTTTAAAATTCATGTCTTCTGTATAATTTGTCCATCATATGCATGATTCTTAAAGGTTTAGCCCGATAGTCTTAGACTTGTGTTTGCTTATTATACATTCAATAGAAGTGAACACAAAGAGGACAACATTTGGTATATGAATAATAAATTAAATCTTTATTGATAAAATGTCTCCAAAAACATATTACAACATTTTACTCCTTAGGGTACTATGTCTACAATCTTCCACTAATACTAAGTTAGTAAATATGACATATCTCGCATCCCCATAGCCTCTACATGCTTCTTGAAAACTCTCACAGTTAGTGTCTTTGTAAAAGGATCAACTAAATTGTCCTCAAACACAATTTTGTATATTGCAACATGCTCAACCTCAATGAAGTTCTTCATCACATGATATTGCAAATGAATATGCTTACTCTTCTTGTGAAATCTTAGTTCTTTAGCATTGCTATTGCTATAGTGGTATCACAATATAGCGATACCACCTTATCCATTCTAAGAACTATCTTAAGATCCCCAAAGAACTTACAGAGCCATATTGCTTCGTCTGAAGCATCACTAGCTACCACATACTCGGCTTCCATCGTTGAATCTGAAGTGTAATCTTACTTGACACTTCTCCAAACAATGGTGCCTCCACCCAAAGAAAACACAAAACCAAAAGTCAACCTTTTCGAATCCAGATAAAACTGAAAATCTATATCCATGTATCTTAAAGGTGTTAGATCCTCACCTAAATACACTAGCGTATAAGCTCAAGTCCTTAATAGGAACTTGAAAATATGCTTAACCACAATCCAGTGGTTTGGTCCTGGATCCAACTAAAATCATCTTACTATCTTAATCGCATAACAAATGTCTGGTCATGTGCAAAGTATCGCATACATGAAACTACCCACTGCCAAAGCATAAGGCACCTTTTTATGTATTCTCTTTCTTAGTCAAACTTTAGAGAGTCATCCTTAGAAAGAGTAATTCTAGACCTAGATGGTTGCCCACCTTTCTTAGAATTCTGCATTGCAAACTTCTTGAGAATTTTAACTATGTATGCAGCTTGGGATAAAAGCTATCATTTTGTTCTTTCTATATCAAAGGATCTGGATACCGAGAACATAATTAGTTTCACCCAAGTCTTTCATGTCAAATTGCTTGGTCATCCATAGTTTGACTGTTGACAATGCCCCAACATCATTGCTAATTAGTAGAATGTCATCTGCATAGAGCAATAGAAAAACCACCTCCTATCCTTTATATGTTTGTAATCACATGGTTTGTCCATGTTTTGTTTGAACCCATAAGTCTTAATGACCTGATCAAATCTTATGTTCTAAGAACGAGAAGCCTGCTTAAGTCCAAGAATTGACTTTAGCAACTTACAAACCTTACCTTTTTGACCCTTAGCCTTGAACTCGTCTGGCTGCACCATATATATGGACTTATCAAGATAGCCATTCAGAACGGCCATCTTGACATCCATTTGTTGGAAAAATAGTACGCGGCGGAATTTAAAATTTTTAATACCAGATTATTTTTCAAAACACAAGTTTGACACGCTGTATGCATAAATTAACTAGATCTTACTAACCTTGTTTCCCAAAAAGCTCTCGCAATCGATGAAGACAAAGGACATTGTAGGACCTCAACTAACTAGTCTTCTTTGCTATTTTCTATCCACTATTGATGTGTATGAGGGCACACTCGTATAGCTCTTCTACCAGGCAACTCTCCTTCCAACCAATTAGGAAATACCCAAAGCTATAGTTTGTAATTTGTGAACAACAGCTCTCCTGGAAGTTTCAAAGTCTCACTAGCAGAGTACTCACTCTAGATTTTTAAACTAATCTAAATAACAATGAGTCTCACTCCCCTTTTCTGAGAGTTGGGCCCACGGGTCAGTCCTTATTAGATAAGGCCTCAAAAATTTGAAAAAGAATCAATATCAAACAAGATCTACGAGAACACGTGTGTTCTATTTATCGTTCGGTCGGCAGGCTGAACTAGGAGATCGGCCTGCTGAACTTACTCCATCGGCAGGCCAAACCTGAAGACTGGCCTACCAAGCTTACGATTTTTTATCCCTGTGAATCTTTATTTCCCACCCAAGATTCTTGAAATAGAGCCTCAATTTTAATTCAAATAACCCAATAGAGAAGTTATTTGATTAAAACAGTCATATCTAGATAATCTCTAGTAAAATAAATATTCCTTATAATTCAATAAGTTTATCTTGAATTAATTTATTCAAAATTAATCCAACAAATAAACAGACATAAATTATCTGATCCCGATAATTATCTTGAATTAATTTTTTTCACAAAATTAATTCAACCGATAAACAAACATGGATTATCTGATTCTACCAATTTCAATCAATCTGATAATTTGACATAAGTCACCAATTATTGGAAAAGCACGCCATATCATTACAGGATATATTATGAGCTAGCAAAGGGGACCTGATGGACCTGTATAGTTCAAGCTTCTGATAATTATAAAACCCAATATCTCAGATAGACATTTCATAATTATCAACTCTAATGCTACTCTACTAAAAGCTTAGAGTTGCACTCCGAACTATATAGAACTATGAACCCCATATAGTTAAGTCTCTATGACATATCATAATATATTGTATCCCCATAGGATTATCCATAATCGGCTTAAGGATAAATTCTAACTTACCTTCTCAATTATTTTTACCTTACGTTTCATTATCTCACCATCGAAAAACTTATCATTCAAAGATGGTATACCATTCGGTTACACCTAGCTATCCAAATGGTTGAGTACTCCAATTTTCTAATTACAGGATAACGCATATAAGAGGATATCATCTACTCCTAAAGACGAGCTATGGATTCCATATCTATGAATAATAAGTCTACACCATCAAAAGTCACGCCTCCAACGTACTGGTATACGTACCAACATAAAATATAGATGTCACCCTTTCGTACATCAAAAGACATAAGTCAAGACAACGGGCCCACCATTCATCTCAGAATTAATATAACATACATATGATTGTCTAAAGTGAATCAATTTGCTGAGACAGAATTACTAATCCAAATCAATTCACTTTATGTCCTGATCCAACATATCGTCACCTATGATAATATGTCAATAATTTTATTTATGGAGTCCACCTCCAATGGTCAAGACAAACAATCTCACGTTAGGGATATAGATAACATAGCAATCTTTACATGAATAAAACACCCAACTTTATTCCCTTGATTACGGATCTTATAATTTAGTCCGTCACATTTAGAATCTTATCTTCCATATAATCTGTCCATTATATGCCTGATTCTAAAGGTTTAGGCTGATAGTCTTAGACTTTTGTTTGCTTATCATACATTCAACAAATATAAACATAAAGAGGACAAGATTTAGTATATAAATAATAAATAAATTATTTATTGATAAGAATGTTTCTAAAAATATATTACATTTTTACTCCTTAGGGCATACATGTCCAACAATCTCCCACTTCACTAAGTGAGTAAATATGACAAATCTTGCATTCCCATAGCCTCCATATGCCTTTCGAAGACTTTCCCATTAAGTATCTTCGTGAATGGATCAATTAAATTGTCCTCTAATGCGATTTTACAAACAACGACATGCTCAAATAGATCAATTAAATTGTCCTTTGATGCGATTTTGAAAATAGTAACATGCCTTCCTTCTACGAAGTCTTTTATCACATGATACTTTCGATCAATATGCTTACTTTTCTTATAAAACCTTGGTTCCTTAGCATTTGCTACCACCACCTATTATCACAGTCTAGCGATACCACCTTATCCATACCAGGAACTACCTTAAGATCCCAAGGAACTTGCAGAGCCAAACTGCTTCTTTTGAAGCATCGCTAGCTACCACATATTTGGCCTCCATCATTGAATTAGAAGTGCAATCTTGCTTCACACTTCTCCAACTAATGGCAGTAGTGCCTAGAGTAAACACAAAATCAAAAGACGATCTCCTCGAATCCAAACAGGATTGGAAATCCGAATTAGTGTATCCTAGAGGAGTTAAGTCCTCACCTGAATGCATAAGCATACACCCTTCAATCCTTCTCAAGTATTTGAAAATATGCTTGACCGCAACCCAATGGTTTGGTCATGGATCCACCTAAAATCGACTTACAATCCCAACTGCATAACAAATATTTGGTTGTGTGCAAAGCATGGCATACATGAGACTACCAACTGCCAAAGCATAAGATACCTTCTTCATGTATCTCTTTCTTCATCAGACTTTGGAGAGTCTTTCTTAGAAAGAGTAATTCCAAACCTAGATGGTTGCCCACCTTTCTTGGAATCCTACATTGCAAACCTCATGAGAATCTTATCTATGTAGCCGGCTTGAGACAAAACTATCATTCTATTCTTCCTATCTCAAAAAATCTAGATATTGAGAACAAAATTAGCTTCACCCAAGTTTTTCATGTTTAACTGCTTGGTTAACTATAATTTAACAGATGACAGTGCCCCAATGTCATTGCCAATTAGCAAAATGTCACTACATAAAGCAGTAAAAAACCCACATTTCCATCCTTAATGTGTTTGTCAACACATGGTTCATCAACATTTTGTTCGAACCCATAAGTCTTGATCACTTAATCAAATCTTACGTTCCAGGACTGGGAAGCCTACTTAAGTCCATATATTGACTTAAACAGCTTACAAATCTTACCGTCCTGACCCTTAGCCTTGAACCCGTTTAGCTACTCCATATAGATAGACTCATCAAGATAGCCATTTAGAAAGGCCGTCTTGACATCCATCTGCTAAATCTCATAGTCAAGAGCGCAGCTGTAGATAAGAGAATGCGGATAGATTTAAGCATGGCTACAGGCGAAAAGGTTTTCTCATAATCGCTTCCTTCCTTTTGCGTATATCCTTTAGCTACAAACAGAGCCTTAAAGGCTTCAACCTTTCCACCCACTCCTCTTTTTCTCTTGTAAATCCACTTACACCCTATGGGTTTTACCCTTTCAAGAAGATCCATAAGCTCCTAGACCCAATAAGTCTCCATAGACTTCATCTTTATGTTCATGGCCCCTATCTAGAATTTCAAATCAATATCCTCTATAGCCTCTACAAAATGTAAGGATTCTTGTTATGTTCAACTGGTTCAGTCAAGAAGGCCTCACCATTGAACATATACCTCTCAGGTTGACTCCCGATCGTCCCACTTGCCAAAGCTCCTTAGGTTATTGTTTAGGTTCGTTTGGTTTTTCTACACTGCTTGGAACGGTTTCTTTCGAAACCCCTAGAAAGATCGAATCACTCCTCAACTCCTCAAGCAACACTTTGCTTCGAGGCTTAAAGTTGTCCATGTAACTATCCTCAAAGAAAGTTGCATTAGTTGAAACCATGACTTTGCTTTCCTTTGGGTTATAGAAATAACCCCTTTTAGTCCCATTTGGATATCCTACAAGCATGCAAACTTCCAAACATGCTTCCAACTTATTTATATCCCTAAACATGACATGAGCTGGACATCCCAATATGCGAATATGGTTTAAGGATGTCCTTTTCCCCGTCCATAACTCATGAGGAGTTTTAAGAGCCGATTTTGCAGACACATTGTTCAAAAGATAACATGTGGTTTGTAGTGTATATCCTTAAAAGGATAAAGGCAATGATGAATAACTCATCATGGACTTGACCATATCCAATAAAGTCCTTTTTCTTCTTTCAGCCATGCCATTCTGCTGCAGAGTGCCCGGCATAGTCAAATGGGATAGAATCCTATTCTCTAATAAGTGTCCCAAGAACTCATTAGAAAAGTATTCACCACCTCGATCTGATCAAAGTGCCTTTATGGGTCTACCCAATTGCTTTTTCACTTCAGCCCAAAAGTCCTTGAACTTGTCATAAGTTTCGCTTTTATAGTGCATCAGGTACACATACCCGTACTTTGAGTAATCATCAATAAAAGTGACAAAGTACTCATACCCTTCTCATGCTTAGATGTTCAACAGTCCACAAACATCACTATGCATAAGTTGTAGAACCCCTTTGGGCCTATTGGCCTTAGACCCAAATGGTCTTTTAGTCATTTTACCCTCCAAACAAGATTCACATTGTGGTATAGATTCCACCTTTAAGTGACTTAAAGGTCTATCCTTTACCAACCTTTGAATCCTATTTAGGTTAATATGACCAAGTCCCAAATGCCAAAGATTGGTCTTATTAGAGTGAGAAGTTTTAAGTCTTTTAGAGCTATTATCATTTATCTCAGCATTAAGCAGTAAGTCCATCATAGGTTTGATAAAATATAGATTTTTTTTGCATTCATCCAAAACAGATAAAAGATTTGTTTTACAAATCATTATTTTATTATTAAAAGAAACTAAATTGGAATCTTTAAATAAACAAGCTACAGAAATTAAATTCCTATTAAATTTAGGAACATAAAGGCAATCTTACAAAATCAAAATTCCATAATTATCAAAATAAAGATGGACATCTCACACTGCTTCAGCTAAGACCAAAGATCCATAGCCCATCTGAAACGTGAATTCTTCATGTAGCAGACTTCTCATTTTTTGAACCCCTGTAGAGGAATACAAACATGATTAGTTGCTTCAGCATCTATGACCCAAATGTCACTAGATTCCTCAGGCAAGTAAGTTTCTAAATACAAAAGATCACACCTACCTCCTTAGGAAAGGAAGTCCTTGTAATTCTTCTTTATGTGTCTGACTTTCCCGCAGAAGAAGCACTTTAGCTTCTTCAAATTCTTCTTCTTCTTCTTCTTCTTCTTCTTTTTACCATTTACAGGAATGGAAGACTTGCCATTCTTGGCTTGTTGCTTCTTTCCATTCCCAGGGTTAGGATTGGAACCAGACGCAGCCACTAAGTTGGCCTCGCCACCAGTAGGAGACTCCCTGATTAGAAGTTCAAACTCTTATAACTGTTTCATCAACTCTGTCAAGGTCATATCCTGTCTATTGCTCAAAGTAAATGTAGCTCTAAACGGAATGAATTTCTTGATAGAGTCTCAAAGACCATAGTCATTTGAGTTTTAGCATCGATGTAAGCTCCATTGGTTTGAGCCTCAGCAAGCTAACCCATGACTAACATCATATGCTCCTTTACAGATGTCCCTAGTCTCTGCTTTTAGTTTAAGAGTTTTTGAAGTGCCCTTTGCCACTTTGTTAAGGCCAAGCCTCCAAACATGTCTTCTAGATTATCCAAGATCTGCCTAGCAGTTTCATAATCCTCATGTTGATCCTGCAGCACGTTATTCATGTTGGCCATAACACAGTAGTGGGCCTGATCATTGGCATCTTTCCAGCGATCATATGTTTGGATTTGCTTATTAGTGGAATCTCCCATAGGCTCAGGAGGACACAGAGTTGTCAACACAAATTTGAGTTTCTCAAAGGAAAGGACGATGTTTAGGTTCCATTTTCAATCATTATAATTCTTTCCAATTAATTGGTTTTTGCCAAGCATAGATGATAAAGCGTTTTCAGACATTTTTAATCTACAATAAAGGATCATGTACCAAACATAAGCAAACACAACATAATAATTTAGTAAGATAACACAATAATGTATAGCATACAAATGTGTTTATGTGTCAAAACCTTAAAAATTACAATGATAATTCCCAACTAAGAATTCAACAAGCCATCCAGGGGAGACTTGCTATATTCTATTAGGAACACAGATCCCCTCCTAATTAATATATGCCATCCAGGACCTGTATGATTTAGCATATATTAATATTCGTTTCTTTGGCCATTAATTTTATTAACAGAGCTCCTAGGGGAGGTTAATAATAAAATTAACATAGGTGTATAACCATCGTTTCAATGTTTTATCTATGATTTATAATCACCACCTAGGAGTGTGCAATGATAAATCATGTTAAAATACCTTATCCTTTCGAAGATCTAACCTGGTACATGATGAAGTCTTTTCCTCGGGGGTGCTACCTACGGACCAATGATGGAGGCTGTAGGTCTTCTCTTCGAAAACCTTCTCCCACTCATTCTTTTGAAATCAAGGTTTTATTTTAAAAACATGCATGAATAATTTTTTTGATGAGCGACACTCCCTATTCTATATAACATATTATCAATATACATGGCGAATTATATTATAATGTAAACAAGCAAAGCAATCATGCAAAACCACAAACAAAATAATAACAAATAACCATAATATTATGGTTCCACCCTCGTGAAAAGAAAATAAAGATTATAAGAGATAAATCGAAACACATTATCAATTCTTCATCCTTGAATATTCAAATTGTATCCTTCTTCTTGTAATGTTCGTCTTCAAGTCTTTAATTCCATATAGATTTAATACTCCATATTTTCGATCATATCTAGATTTAATGTTTCTCAGAATTGTCTCAAAAATAAAATTAAAACTACATTAAAAAACTGCACCTTTTCTGGAAAATTTACAGCTCTCTACCGACATTTCGATCTGTGTAATCGGCCTGTCAGTCAAAACCCTTCGGCCTGTCAAATTTTTCAGATCGACAGGCCGGTCAAGACAGATCAGCCTACCGAACCAAGAAGTTCGGCCTACCGCCAGAGCCATTAGATTTCTGTCCTGTTAACGACTTGCTGATCTACAACCATTAGCCTGTCGGACTCGAGGGTTCGGCATGCTGACCGAGCAAAAGTCATACTTTTCAGAGAATATAGTTTTTTAGTGCAATTTATCAATTTTATTTTTAACAATTCGAAAACATAAAATTAGAGACTTAGGAAATACCTGTGGAACGCTATCATCCATCTTTTAGATCCGTCTTCTTCGAATGATTATTTACTTATAAAATTCTTACAAATTTAAAATTAAATAATAATTCCTAGATGGAGATGATAGTCCGCCATCTAATTACATGAAAAACCTAGAAACACATTCTAACTCTAAAGAACCATAACTGACATTAATTAATTAATAATTTAATCAACCATAATTAATTAATAAACATTCACCATATAATTCATGACAATATATAAATATATAGAAATCCTAGAGTACTAACTCTCAAAAAAATCAAGATTCAAGCATAGGAGAGATGAAGATCACTTAATTTATACACATACATGATCACAAATTCGTAAATTTATGTAAAAACTATGGCTTTGATACCAATTGTTGGAAAAATAGTACAAAGCAAAATTTTAAAATTTTTAATATCAGAGTATTTTCTAAAACATAAGTTTGACACGCTATATGCATAAGTTAACTAGATCTTACTAACTTTGTTTCTCGAAAAGCTCTCGTAATCGATGAAGAGAAAGGACGTTGTAGAAGGACCTTAATCAACTGGCCTTCTTTGCTATTCTCTATCCATGACCTCTGTGTGTGTAGACACACTTGTACAGCTCTTCCACCAAGCGACTCTCCTTCCAACCAATTGAGAAATACCCAAAGGAATAGTTTGTGATTTGTGAACAACAACTCTCCCGGGAGTTTCAGAGTCTCACTAGCAGAGTACTCACTTTAGATTTCTCTACTGATCTAAATAACAATGAGTCTCACTCTCCTTTTTATAGAGGTTGGGCCCAGGGGTCCGTCCTTATTAGATAAGGCCTAAAAAATGTGAATCAAAATCAATATCGAACAAGATCTAGGTGAAAACGCATGATCTATTTATCACTCGGTCGGCAGGGCGAACTAGGAGATTGGCCTGCTAAACTTACTCCATCGACAGGCTGAACTTGAAGACTAGCCTACTGAACTTACGATTTTTTATCCCTGTGAATCTTTATTTTCCACCCGAGATTCTTGGGATAGAGCCTTAATAATTCAAATAACCCAATAGAGAAGTTATCTAATTAAAACAGTCATATCTAAATAATCTTTAGCAACATAAATATTCTTGATAATTCAAGAAGTTTATCTTGAGTTAATTTATTCAAAATTAATCCAATGGATAAACATACATGAATTATCTGATCATGATAATTCAACAAGTTTATCTTAAATTAATTTTTTACAAAATTAATTGAAGCGATAAACAAATATGAATTATTTGATTATACCGAATTTTAGCCAATTTGATAATTTGACATAAGTCACTAATTATTGGAAAAGCACGCAGTATCGTTACAAGATTTATTATGAGCTAGCAAAGGGGACTCGATGGACCTATATAGTTCAAGCTCTCGATAATTATGAAACCCAACATCCCAGATATACATTTCATAATTATAAACTCTAACACTACACCATTAAAAGCTTAGAGCTGCACTCTCGAACTATATAAATTACAAAGCCCGTATAGCTAAGTCTTCATGACATATCATAATGTATTGTATCCCCATAGGATTATCTATAATCAGCTTAAGGATAAATTCTATCTTACCTTTTTTATTATTTTTATCATACGTTCTATTATCTCACCATCGGAAATGTAATGCCCAAAATTCTCATAAATGTGCATGATTATATTAAGCATTTTTATATAGAAAATTTGCATAATATGTGGTAATTTTATTTTATTAATCATGTCATAATGCTTTATTATGTGAAATTTTTGTTAAAACTAATGATATTTTAAGTGTTTTGTTACAATGAAGAGTTAGATGACCTACTTAGCAAGAATTAACGTGCTACGAATAATTGAAAATGATATGTTTTTATTGTTAGTTCATTACATGATTTATTATGTTTTAGTTTAGTTGACTATGTTAGTAACAATTAAAGTTAGTATTTGATATCTGTTTGTATGACTTTGTTAAAAATAATAGTACATTTATGAACATATATTAACGTTGAGGATATATATGTGAAAATGTATTTTTAGTGGGGCTATTAGTAAAATTATAAATATATATATATATATATATATGATTTTAATGTCTATTTCATTGTTCTTATATATGTATAAAGCAGGGAGAGTGCTAGAACCCCTCCCACTTGTCCTTTAAATAATTGTCCACTGATCTCTCTCTAAAAACTCAGTTTCTGAGCAGATAATCATCAAAAGAAAACTCTCCACTCAGAGTTCTTCTTTTCTCTTCAAGCAAAGAACCAAAGAAGTGAGGGTATGAAGGTGAAAACTCGGACCCGAGAGAAATCACCAAGAAAACCATGGATTTTCTTGAGAAAACTGAAGTTTGAACCTAACTTTGAGGGCCCAACTTGTATAGCAGCCAAGGTAAGACGTTTTTCTTGAATTAGATGGGTTTTTTTGTGCATCTTAATGGGGGTTTTTGTGGGTTGTATATTTTTAGGCTGCTTTGTGAAAAATTTCATGGAGGTAAAAATGTTTATGATTATATGGTGTGAGAAAAAGCTTAATTGAATGTAAATAGGTGTTTTTCTTACTATGGTTTGATCTAAACATGATTTGGAAGTGTTTAAATTTTAATTTGCTTTATTTTCTACAAATTTTGGTACGTGCAAGCATGATGTTTGAGAAAATGTTAAGCTGAAATTTTGGAAAAAAAAAGTGTGCAACAGCCCTGATTACGGGCTTTTTATCTCCTAGACTACTTTGAGTTTGAAGTTGAAATTTTGAGGAATAATAGTGGACGTATAGTGCGATGTTGTGTCAAATTTTCATGCAAAAATGTTGAAGGATGAATTTTTTGTGAGTTCTTTAAAATCAGATCCTGCTGCTGGAATTTTGCTAGCAGCAAGCTAGCTTTGCTTGTTTGTGAACCTTGACTAATCAATCCCAAATGATATGAAATTTTGCAGGGAGATTCTTTAATATGTTTATTGTTGTTCTGCAAAATTTCATGACAATTGGGTTTGTATTCTAAGGTTTATGAATTTTTCAATTTTTACACATCAAGAAGATATTTGCAACTTAGTGTAAGTATGATTGTTGAAATTGTTTCTTTGTGCTTGAATGGTTACAATATGATCATGGCGGGTCAATAGCACATCAAATTCACCAAGAAGGGTCCACTCTTTGTACTTTCTTTAAGTTTTCTTGGATTTCAAGTAAGTAGAATCTGATTTTCTAACTTCATAAGAAACAATAGTACTTGCATGAGAACTATTTATAAACTCAATGAGTTAAAGGATTTGTGTAATTGTGATTGTCTTATGTACATGTTCACAAAAGCAAAAGCTATTGTATCCTTATGTTATGCTTTAAGACAAAGTGTAGAATATGGTTTAATATCTAGGTAGGCATGGCATGCAGGAGGGACCAGCGGACCTAGACTGTAGTGGTGATGACCCTTGAGGCATGAGGTTTTCCAATATAGGGTAGCCACTTGATTGAAAAAGACTATAGTGGTGATAACCCTTAAGGCATGAGGTTTTCCAATATGGGTAGCCACTTGACTAAAAAAGAACAGGTTCTAAAAACTCACGGCCTATTAGATACTAAGCTAGTTCTATACTTGATTGAGGCGCCATTGATTGCTTTTCACTAAAAATGTATTCTTTTAACTAAAAATGGGTACAATAGAATGCCAAGGTTTAAAATACATGTTTGATCTCATGATGTCAATTCTAGATTCTACTTATTGAGCTATAGCTCATTTAGTTTCTTGTGATGCAGATGTTGATGTACAGGAGTAGAAGTTGTTTAAGTTGCTACGGCTGACAGGATGTTCACATGCTGTTAATGAGACCTATTATGTTTTAAAAATTGTTGTTTAAGTTGTGTATAAATAAGAGTTTGAAAACTTGTCCTAGAAAAGACATTTTGTTTTATTTGTAAATATTGTAAGTTTTTTTTCATGTTGTAATTTTTGTCTAATAATATGATATGTAAAAAGATAAAAGGAGAGTTTTTTTTTTTAATAATTTCTACATGTTTAAGCAAAGGTAGCATTTGCCAGTTGACCAGGCATATGTTTTGTCTAATTATGATGGAGGGTGTTACAGTTTTGGTATCGGAGCGAGGTTTAAATCATTTCTAAAGACTAATGAAGGCATATGAACATTGAAGAGTGTAGCAACTCAAACAACTTGTAGAATTTTTTTGTTTTATGCATGTAATTTTTTTGTTATTTTTGTAATATATTTTAAAAAAATGTAATTATTTAAGAAACATGCGATAAAATAGGGCATTACACTGGTGAATGACGTAATGTTTCCTAAGATAAAAATGAGAGATGCTAATGACCTACATCCTGGAGAACCACCACCAGATTTGGCACAGGTTGTGGCAAACCTTACTGGATTAGTAGAGAGACAATCAAGACAGATTGATAGATTAATAAAAAAGAGGTCAACAAAACCAGCTACCACCTCCAACTCAACTGGATGTCTCATAAACTGTTTATGAGAAATTCAGGAAAATGGAGCCTCCTGACTTTGATGGTGGTTCGGACCCATTAGTTGCAGATAAGTAGGTGAAATCTTTGGATGCTATCTTTGATTATATGAGGATTAGTGATGCTAAAAAGGTAGTTTGTGCAATTTTCTTGCTAAAAAAGAGAGCTAAAACTTAGTGGGAAGGAACTAAGCTTGGTGTGAATAAGGATGAATTCACATGAGACAAATTCAAGAAGATCTTTTATGAAGCATATTTCACCAAGGAGGCTAGATCATTGAAAATAAAGGAGTTTCTAGAGCTAAAGCAAGGAGGAATGTCAATGTGTGATTATGTTTGAAAATTTGACGAATGTTGTAAATATGTCCCTTATATTGCCCAAGACAACAATGAGGAAATAAACCACTTCTTGAGAGGTTTTAACCCTGAAATCAAAAAGGATGTGAGGATGTCTTCTGCAATGGAGTTTAGCGAGTTAGTGGACAAGGCGTTGATGGCTGATCAAGATGAGAAAGATATTGAGAAGCTTCGCCAACAAAGGAGGTTAGCATTTACTCCAAAGAGTTCTACCCAATGGAAAAAGGCAAACAGAAGCCACAACTAGGAAATAGTAAACACCCCAGACTTGAGCAAGCTGCTAATATAACTGAGAAGCCATTATGTGCTAAGTGTGGGAAGAATCCTTTTGGAGAATGTTATAAAGGTAGTAACTTATGTTTCAAGTGTAATAAACTAGGCCATTTGGCAAAGGATTGTCTGATGATGCAATAGAAAGTCCAAGGAAGAATGTAGGCGATGATAGAGGAACAAGCTAATGCGGACGCTTTCGTAGTCTCAGGTAATATTTTAATTTATAGAGTTGTTGCAAACGCATTAATAGATTTAGGGTCTATGCATTCATTTGCATCAAGTACATTTGTAAGGAAATTGGCCATTGCACTAGATTTATTAGAAACGAGATATAGTGTAACATTACCATCCGAGGAAGAAATGGAATCGAATCAAATGTTAAGGGCCTACTCAGTTCAGATTGGTGATAAAATGTTATATTTGGATCTTGTGATTTTGACTATGGCTAATTTTGAAGTCATTTTGGGTATGGATTAGTTGACAAAATATCATGCCACAATTGATTGCAACAAGAAGATTGTTATTTTCAGCCACCTGGAGAAGAACAGTTTGTATTTAGAGGAACCACAAGGAGATCATCTATACCAATTATAACTACAATGAAAGCTTAGAAGATGCTTCGTAAAGGTTGTGTTGGCTATTTGGCTAGTGTTATAGATACTTCAGTGGAGCAAAAGTTAAAGCCAAAAGAAGTGGATGTAGTTCAAGAGTTCCTAGAAGTGTTCTCAGATGACTTACCAGGATTGTACCTAATCGAGATATAAAGTTTGTAATTGATCTTGTATCAGGAACCGCACCAATTTCCAAAGCACCTTATAGAATGGCACCAATAGAATTAAAGGAGTTGAAGGTGCAACTGCAAGAATTGCCTGATACGCCCTAGTTATTCTCCTTATGGAGCGCCTATATTATTTGTAAAGAAAAAGGATGGCAGGTTACAATTATGCATTGATTATAGGGAGTTAAACAAGGTGACCATTAAGAATAAGTATCTACTTCCTAGTATAGATGATTTGTTTTATCAATTACAAGGTGCTTCTATTTTCTTAAAAATTGATTTGCGGAGTGGATATCATCAATTGAAGATCAAAGAAGAAGATGTACAGAAGACTGCCTTTAGAACAAGGTATGGGCATTATGAATTTTAAGTGATGCCTTTTGGTTTAACAAATGCCCCTGTTGCATTTATGAACTTGATGAATAGAATGTTCAAGTAGTATCTTGATAAATTTATGATTTTGTTCATTGATGATATTTTGATTTATTCTTGGAGCAAGGAGGAACACAAAGAACACTTAAGAAATGTGCTACAACTTTTTAAGGAAAACAAGTTGTATGCCAAATTTAAGAAGTGTGAATTTTTGCTAAAACAAGTGGCATTCCTAGGACATATAGTGTCCAAGAATAGAATTTCTGTTGATCTAGGTAAAATCGAAGCTGTTGCTAACAAGTCAACACCAACATATGTAACAGAAGTTAGGAACTTTTTAAGATTGGCTGGGCACTATCAACATTTTGTTGAGGGATTCTCCAAAATAGCCATTCTGTTAACATCACTGACTAGAAAGAATGTGAAATTCCAGTGGACTGATGCTTGTGAAAGGAGTTTTCAAGAATTGAAGCGTAGACTAATCATAGCTCCAATGCTTACCATTCCAATAGGAACTGGTGGATTCGTGGTGTATTGTGATGCATCTAAGAATAGTTTAGGCTATGTGTTAATGCAAAAAGGGTAATTAATTGCATATGCCTCAAGGTAACTGAAGGAATATGAAAAGAATTACTTAACTCATGATTTAGAACTTGTTGCCATAATTTTTGCTTTGAAAATCTGGAGACACTACCTGTATGGTGAGAACTGTGAGATTTATACTGACCATAAAAGTTTGGAATACTTCTTCACCTAGAAGGAGTTGAATATGAGGCAGTGTAGATGGTTGGAACTTGTGAAAGACTATGATTGTGTAATCAACTACCATCCTGGTAAAGCAAATGTGGTCGCTAATGCCTTGCGTAGAAAATCAATGTCATCCCTCCATGTCATTCAAAAGCCAATATTATTGGATTTGCAAAGAGTGGAGCTTGAAATAGTCCCAAAAAGGATAACAGGTAGATTGTCAGCTCTAGTATTACAACCTGTGCTACAAGATAAAATTAAAAAAGGCAAAAGGTAGACAAGTATTTGATTGGGTTAAGAAACAAGATTGATGTAGGACAGAGATCAAACTTCTCAGTTGTTGAAGATGGGATTATAAGATATAGAGGGAAGTTATGTGTGCCATTTGTTAAGGCCATTAAAGAAGACGTCTTGAAAGAAGCCCATATGACTCCTTATTCGATACACCAAGGTAGCACAAAAATGCATAGGGACTTAAAACAGCATTGTTGGTGACCTAGAATGAAGAAAGATGTAGCAAACTTTGTGGCTGAATGTTTAACTTATCAATAAGTTAAGATTGAACATCAAAGACCAGCAGGGTTGCTAAAACCTTTATTGATTCTAGAGTGGAAATAGGAACACATCACAATGGACTTTGTTCTTGGATTGCCTAGAACTCAAAAGGGATTTAATTCCATATGGGTGGTTGTGGATAGGTTAACCAAGTCAGCCCATTTTCGTCCAATGAAATCCACTTATACCATGGACTAGTATGCTCAATTGTATATCAAAGAGATAGTCAGATTACATGGAGTGATAGTTTCTACAGTGTCTGATAGAGACTCCAAGTTCACATCTGCATTTTGGAAAAGTTTACATAGTGCTATGGGAACAAAGCTTACATTTAGTACAGCATTTCATCCTCAAAGTGATGGACAGTCTAAAAGGATAATTCAAACATTGGAAGATATGTTAAGAGCTTGTATACTTGATTTGCAAGGGAGTTGGGATATGAAACTTTCTCTAGTGGAATTTACTTACAATAATAGTTACTAAGAAACAATTGGAATGGCACCTTATGAAGCGCTGTATGGAAGAAAATGTAGATCTCTAGTTCATTGGGATGAAGTTGGAGAAAGAGACTTACTCGGTCCAAAGATTGTACAAATAACCGCTAAGACAGCAAAAAAGATATGTGATAGAATGAGAACAGCACAAAGTAGACAAAAAAGCGATGCAGATAAAAGAAGAAAAGATTTAGAGTCTACTTTTGGGGATCATGTATTCTTGAAGGTAGCTCCAATGTAGGGCGTCATGAGATTTGGGAAAAGAGGAAAGCTAAGCCCAAGGTATGATGGCCCATTTGAAATCCTTGAAAGAGTTGGTGCTAGAGCATATAGATTGGCCTTAGCTCCTTCATTATCTAGTGTACATAATGTCTTTCATGTGTCCATGCTCAAGAAGTACATTCCAAATCCCTCACACGTTTTAAGTTTTGAACCATTGGAAATAACCTCTGATTTAACATATAAGGGGAAACCAGTACAGATCCTTGATAGAAAAGAAAAGGAGTTAAGGACCAAGAAGATTCAATTAATTAAGGTTTTGTGGAAGAATCATTTAGTAGAAGAAGCCACATGGGAAAGAGAGGAAGAGATGCGGAACAAATATCTAAAAAATATTTGGTATGTCAAATATCAAGGACAAAATTTAATATAGAGGGGGGAATTGTAATGCCCAAAATTCTTATAAATGTGTCTGATTATATTAAGCATTTTATATAGTAAATTTGCATAATATGTGGTAATTTTATTTTATTAATCATGACATAATGCTTTATTATATGAAATTTTTGTTAAAACTAATGATATTTTAAGTGTTTTGATAAGAGTGGGATGACCTACTTGGCAAGAATTGATGTGCTATGAATAATTGAAAATGATATGCTTTTATTGTTAGTTCATTACATGATTTATTATGTTTTAGTTTAGTTGACTATGTTAGTAACAGTTGAAGTTAGTATTTGGTATCTGTTTGTAAGATTTTGTTAAAAATAGTGGTACATTTATGAACATATATTAACGTTGAGGATATATACATGAAAGGTATTTTTAGTGGCGCTATTAGTAAAATTATAAATATATATATATATGATTTTAATGTCTATTTCATTGTTCTTATACACGTATAAAGCATGGAGAGTGCTAGAACCCCTGCCACTTGTCCTTCAAATAATTGCCCACCAATCTCTCTCTAAAAACTCAATTTTTGAGTAGATAATCATCAAAAGAAAACTCTCCACCCAGACTTCTTCTTTTCTCTTCAAGCAAAGAACCAAAGAAGTGAGGGTATGAAAGTGAAAACTTGGACCTAAGAGAAATCACCAAGAAAACCATGGATTTTCTTGAGAAAACTGAAGTTTGAACCTAACTTTAAGGGCCCAACTTGTATAGCAGCCAAGGTAAGACGTTTTTCTTGAATTAGATGGGTTTTTTTTGTGCATCTTAATGGGGGATTTTTGTGGGTTGTATATTTTTAGGCTGCTTTGTGAAAAATTTCATGGAGGTAAAGATGTTTATGATTAGATGGTGTGAGAAAAAGCTTAATTGAATGTAAATAGGTGTTTTTCTTACTGTGGTTTGATCTAAACATGATTTGGAAGTGTTTTAATTTGGATTTGATCTATTTTCTACAAATTTTGGTAAGTGCAAGCATGATGTTTGAGAAAATGTTAAGCTAAAATTTAGAAAAAAAAGTGTGCAACAGTCCTGATTACGGGCTTCATATTTCTTAGACTACTTTGAGTTTGAAGCTAAAATTTTAAGGAATGATAGTGGACGTATAGAGTTATGTTGTGTCAAATTTTCATGCAAAAATGTTGAAGGATGAATTTTTTGTGAGTTCTTTAAAATCAGGTCCTGCTACTAGAATTTTGTTGGCAGTAAGCTAGCTTTGCTTGTTTGTGAACCTAGACAAATCAATCCCAAATGATATGAAATTTTGTAGGGAGAATCTTTAATATGTTTATTGTTGTTCTTCAAAATTTCATGACAATTGGGTTTGTATTCTAAGGTCTATGAATTTTTCAATTTTTATATATCAAGAAGATAATTACAACTTAGTATAAGTATGATTGTTAAAATTGTTTTTTTGTGCTTGAATGGTTACAATATGATTATGGCAGGTCAATAGCACATCAAATTCACCAAGAAGGGTCCACTCTTCATACTTTCTTTAAGTCTTCTTGTGTAATGACCAAGGTAAATGCATTAATAAAATCTAATATTTAATTAGATTTAATTAATGAATATACCCTTATAAATCGCATTTTTGTAAAAATTACGATAATATATAATAAACAATATTAGTAGAAAATTTTATGATAAACTTGATACGATGTTGGATATTGCTAAATACAGATTCTGTGAGCTTAAAAGCTCAAAAATTTGTAAATAATATCCACGAAACGAATTTTATATCAGAATTAATTATAATATTGTGGTATACATTAATGGGTGATTAGGATCAAAATAAAGTAGAAAAGTGTGCCAAAACCTTTAAAAAACATAAAAGGGGTTTAACAAAGTATAAGTACACAACAAAGGTAAAAACACAGATACAAGAAATACTGTGTTTTGACTCCAAAAGTGGACTAAAGAATAGATAGGATATTCTATACAGTATAAGAATATATTTTCCGACGGTTTCACCTCAAGGGTATAAGAAAAATACTATGTGGTGAAAAATTACACTGTGTAAAGTAGTGGGTTCCACTAAGTGGACACCCAATGGATTCTTATTGGGCCACCATACCATGAAAGGTGGCCCAATCACAATTGGCCACTAATCCCCATAATCATAAACGAGAGGGTGACTCACCCATTTAAAAAAAAGGGGTTTAGATAAGTCTTAATTAAAGACTTAAACCATCAACATCCTTTCATTTTTTTCCCCCATTAAGTTCAGCAGCTTTGGGTTCCTCCTTCTCAAAAATTTGGTTCAAACAAATCCTCTCATATAACCATTTTCAAGCACATTCTAAGTAAGACCAAGTTGTAAACTCAAGATTTCTTTAATTTCCAAGGTAAGATTCAAACTTTTTCTAAGTTTTTTTCAAGAGTTTCTTTGGGGATTCAAGGGAGTTAATGAAGGTTTTTCTCCCATCAAATATGTTTAGGAGAATTGGCAAGGAAATCAAGTATTCAAGGTGCAAGATCATCACTTTTTCTTTGGTAAAGTTCAATTCCCCAAATTTCAATGTTCATGATGATTTTGTTTTGATTTCCTTCAACTATGGTATGTAATGATTTGGAAAGGTTTATGGAATGCTTAAAATGAACTTATGACATGTTTTGAGGTGAATTTGAGATATGGATGGGTAAAATTTCTATTTGGTGAAAAATAGGGTAGTTTTTGTAAAGTTTGAGTGTTTAGGATTAGAATTGTAATTGGGCATGAAAATGGTTTGAGGAAGTATAAAACCTGCCTTCATAGTGGCTGAAATGTTGTTTTAGAGTTGATTTTTACAAAAAACAACCCAGGGACTAAATTGAGCAGAAAAAAGTTTTTCTTAGTAGATTTGAAGAAAGTCCAAAAACTCCCCTTTCCAGTGGGAATTTTGAAAAAGTCAAAACATGAAAGTTGTAGATCTTGACGAAACTGTAATAAAACACAAACGGTTTGTCGAAAATCGCCTTCGGTTGTGAGATATAAATTTTGCAAAAAATTGTTAAAGTTGAAAAAAAATTTTAGGGCAAAAACGTCATTTTACAAAAAAAAATTAGGATATGGTACTTTGAGAAACTATAATCCTCTTAAAAAATGGGGACTAATGGTTTAAAAAGATTATTTTTGGTCCCGGGCAAAATCGTCAAAAAATTTTCAAACGAGGGGTAAAATTGTAAAGTTTTGTTTAACTTGGGCTTTTGTTGCAAACTAATAACCCGATACCCTAAACACTTGTTTTCACATTAATAAGCAATGTTTCATGTTAAATTAGCCAAGTCATCCTTTGGAACTCAAAGCGGCCCATCAAGGGCAAAAACGTCATTTCTCATAAAATGGGTTGTACGAACCTCAAAAAGTATAAGATAGAGAAAAATGACCTTACTGAGGATTTCTTTTTAGAAGTTATAAGATCGAAATGAAATGAGAAGACGGTCAAACTTTAAGTAATTGAAAAGTATACCTTATTGACGTATAACTAAATAGTGATGATTGGGCTAATGATGATATAATTGGCCAAACAGGTCCTTAGACGGTAACAAAGGAAACTCAAAGACGGTCTTTTTATCAGTAAAAACAAGTAAGTTCCAAACCCATCTACAGTACAAAAAAGTAGGTTTAAGGGTATAGTAAATTTATGTGAACATGTCTGTGTGTGCTACACAATTGAAAAGTGTAAATGTTTTGCATTTAGTATGTATTTATATTGTCATGCATGGTATAATAACCAAAATAACTAGATTGGCAAATGAAACACCAGAACTAAGGAAAGCATTATACCAGCTCCCGAAGTAAAGGGTAGTTTAAAGTTAAAGTTAAAGTTATGTTATGGTCTCGGTGTTACGAAGATCTATGTGCACATATGGTATGAGCACTTGGGCCCTAATGAAAGAAAAAGATATAACAAGAATAGGAATGTTCATAAGAAAGCATAAATGGTTCATGCATATTAGTATAAGATTCACGTGGGCTATGTTTGGACTTACTAAGCATAAGCTCACCTAGTTATTTCACGCTGTAGGAATTTCCTCTAGAGGGTCAGAATGAACATACTGATGAGCTGGCAGGGAAATATGAGCAATGTGCAGACCAGGGGGTGGATACTGTCACAGATATGTTTCTGTTGCTATGTATTTTAAGTTATTTTGGTTCTTGATGTATAAATGATATAGTATGGTTAAGTGAGACAAAACCTCTTTTGGACATGCTAAGTAGGTGATGTTTTAAAAAGAAAGTTGTTTGTGTAGTTATACATATAGTTTTAAAAGAAGTTTCGGTATGTATGTGTAATATATTTATTAAAAAAAAGTATTTTCAAGTTTTTATAGATACATAAGTAAGGAAAATATTAAACCACAGTCCGTAAAAGGACGGGTTGTGACATCTTGGATTTCAAGTAAGTAGAATCTGATTTTCAAACTTCACAAGAAACAATAGTACTTGCATGAGAATTATTTTATAAACTCAATGAGTTAAAGGATTTGTGTAATTGTGATTGTCTTATGTACATGTTTAAAAAAGCAAAAGCTATTGTATCCTTATGTTATGCTTTAAGACAAAGTGTAGAATATGGTTTAAGATCTGAGTAGGCAAGGCACGCGGGAGGGACCGACGGACCCAGACTGTAGTGGTGATGACCCTTGAGGCATGAGGTTTTCCAATATAGGGTAGCTACTTGACTAAAAAAGACTGCAGTGGTGATGACCCTTGAGGCATAAGGTTTTCCAATATGGGTAGCCACTTGACTGAAAAATAACAGGTTCTGAAAACTCATGGCCTATCGGATACTAAGCTAGTTCTATACTTGTCTGAGGCACCATTGACTGCTTTTCACTGAAAATGTATTCTTTTAACTGAAAATGGGCATAATAGAACACCAGGGTTTAAAATACAAGTTTGATCTCATGATGTCAATTCTAGATTCTACTTACTGAACTATAGCTCATTTAGTTTATTGTGATGCAGATGTTGATGTATAGGAGTAGAAGTTATTTAAGTTGCTATGTTTGACAGGATGTTCATATGCTGCTAATAAGAACTATTATGTTTAAAAACTATTGTTTCCATTGTGTATAAATAAGAGTTTGAGAACTTGTCTTAGAAAAGATATTTTGTTTTATTTGTAAATATTGTAAGTTTTTTTTCATATTGTAATATTTGTTTGATAATATGATATGTAAAAAGATAAAAGAAGAGTTTTTTTAAAAAAATAATTTCTACACATTTAAGTAAAGGTAGCATTCACCAGCTTGACCAGGCATATGTTTTGTCTAGTTAAGATGGAGGGTGTCATAGGAAAACTTACCATCCAAAGGCGGTATACCATTCTGTTACACCTATGTATCCAAATGGTTGAGTGCTTTAGTTTTTCAATTTCAAGATAACGTATGTAAGAGGATATCATCTACTCCTAAAAAGGAGCTATGGATTTTATATCTATAAATAATAGGTTTACGCTATCAAGAGTCATGCCTCCAACGTATCGGCATGCATGCCAACATAAAATACGAATGTCACCCTTTCGTACATCAAAAGACATAAGTCAAGACAACAAGCCCACTATTCATCTCAAGATTAAGATAAAATACATATGGTTGTCTAAAGTAAATCGATTTGCCAAGGCAGAATTATTAATCTAAATCAATTCACTTTATGTTTTGATTTAATACATCATCACCTATAATCATATGCCAATATTTCTATTCAGAGAGTCCACCTCTGATAGTTAAGACAAACCATCTGACGTTAAGGATATAGATAACATGACAATCTTTATATGAATAAAGCTCCTAACTTTATTCCATTGATTGCAGATCTTATAATTTAGACTGTCACCTTTAGAATCATGTCTTTCGCATAATCTGTCCATCATATGCCTGATTTTAAAGGTTTAGACTAATAGTATCAGACTTTTGTTTGCTTATTATATATTCAACAAATATGAACGTCCAGAGGACAAGATTTGGTATATAAATAATAAATAAATTATTTATTAGTAAAAATGTCTCCAAAAACATATTACATTTTTACTTATTAGGGCATACATGTCCAACACCATTTGCCAAATCTCGTAGTTGAGAGCAGTAGCTATGGATAAAAGAATGTGGATAGACTTAAGCATGGCTACAGGTGAAAAAGGTTTCCTCATAATCGATTCCTTTCTTTCGTATGTATTTCTTTGCTACAAATTTGGCCTTATAGGTTTCGACTTTCCCATCTACTCCTCTCTTTCTCTTCTAGACCCACTTACATCCTATGGGTTTTACCCTTTCGGAAAGATCCATAAGTTCCCAGACTTGATTAGTCTCCATAGACTTAATCTTAGTGTTCATAGCTTTTGTCTGGAGCTTTGAATCAATATCCTTCATAGCCTTTGTGTAAGTGTAAGGATCCCTGTCATGTTCAATCTGTTCAACTAAGTAGGCTTCACCATTGAATATATACCTCTCGGGTTGACGCTTGATCCTCCCACCACACTGAAGCTCCTTAGGTTGTTGTTCAGCCAGTTTTTCTACATTGATTGGATTAGTTTTAGCAAGAACCCTTAGAGTGATCGAATCACCCGCAAACTTCTCGAGTACCTCTTTTCTTTGAGGCTTAACGTTGCTCATGTAACTTTCCTTAAGGAATGTTGCATTCATTGAAACCACAATTTATTTTCTTTCAGATTATAGAAATAACCCACTTTAGTCCCTTTTTGGATATCCTACAAATACGCAAACTTCCGAACGTGCTTCCAACTTGTTTGCTTCCTTATACAGGACATGAGCAGGACAAACCCATATGCAAATATGGTTTAAGGATGTCTTTTTACCCATCCATAACTCGTAGGAAGTTTTAAGAACCGACTTTAAAGGCACATTTTTCAAAAGATAACAAGTGGTTTGTAGTGCATATCCCCAAAAGAATAAAGGTAATGTCGAATAACTCATCGTAGACCTTACCATGTTCAACAAAGTTCTATTTCTTCTCTCAACTATGCCATTTTGCTACGGAGTGCCTGGCATAGTCAAATGCGATAAATCCTATTCTCTAATAAGTGTCCCAAGAACTTCTTGGAGAGGTATTATTCACCTCGATTAGATCAAAGTGCCTTTATGGGTTTACCTAATTGCTTTTCCGCTTCAAGCTAAAACTCCCTAAACTTGTCAAAAGTTTCACTTTTATGATGCACTAGTAGATATACCAATATCTTGAGTAATCATCAATAAAAGTAACTAAGTACTCATACCATTCATGAACCTTGAAGTTTATGGGCCCATAAACATCACTATGCATAAATTCTAGAACCCCTTTGGCCCTATTACCCTTAGACCCAAATGGTCTTTTAGTCATTTTGCCTTTCAAACAAAATTCACATTATGATGTAGATTCTACCTGTAAGTAACTTAAAGGTCCATCTCTTATTGGGCTTTGAATCCTATTCAGGTTAATATGACCTAATCGTAAATACCAAAAATAGTCTTATTCGAGTGAAAAGTTTTAAGTCTTTTTGAGTTATTATTAATCTTAGTGTTCAATAGCGAGTCCATCTTAGGTCTGATAAAATCTAGATTGTTTTGCATCCATCCATCATAGATAAAAGATTTGTTTTTACAAATCACCACTTTATTATTAACAGATACCAAATAAGAGTCTTTAAATATATAAGCTACAGATATTAAATTCCTTTTAAGTTTAGGAACATAAAATCAATCTTTCAAAATTAAAAACCTATAATTATCAAAATAAAGATGGAAGTCTCCCACTGTTTTAGCCAACACCAAGGATCTATCGCCCATCCATAATGTGCAGTTCTCATGCAGCAGACTTCTTGTTTTCTTGAACCCCTCCATAGAAACATAAACTTGATTAGTTGCTCTAGAATCTGTGACCCAAGTGTCACTTGATTCCTCAACTAAACAAGTTTCAATAACTAAAAGTTCACACTTACCTTCTCGAGAAAGAAAGTCCTTGCAATTCTTCTTAATGTGCCCAACTCTCTTACAGAAAAAACAGTTGAGCTTTTTTGGGTTCTTCTTTTTCTTTTTCTTATCCTTACCTTTGGTGAAGACAAAAGACTTCCCGTTCTTAGCCCCATGCTTTTTTCCATTCCCTATGTTAGATTGGAACCAGACGTAGCCGCCAAGTTAGCCTTACCACCAACAAGAGTTTCCCTGATCATATTTTCAACCTCCTACAACTGTTTCATCAAGGTCACATCCTATCTATTGCTTAAATTATATGAAGCTCTAAACGGGATGAACTCCTTAGATAGAGTCTCAAAGACCATAGTCATCTATGACTCAACATTGATGTCAGCTCCATGGGCTTGAGCCTTAGTAAGGTAATCCATAACTAACATCATATGCTCCTTCATAGGAGTCCTCGGTCTTTGTTTGCAATTTAAAATTTTCCAAAGAGCCCCTTGTTGTTTCGTTAAGACTTAGCCTCCAAACATGTCTTCTAGATTATCTAAGATTTGCTTAGCAGTATTATAATCCTCATGTTGAGCTTGCAACACATTATTCTTGCTAGCCATAACTAACAGCAGGCTTGATTGTTAGTATCTTTCCAGCGATCATACGCTTGGATTTGCTTGTTTGTGGAATCCCCGATAGGTTGGGGAGGACATGGTTTTGTTAGCACAAATTTAAGTTTCTCAAATGATAGGGCGATATTTAAGTTCCATTTCCAATCATTGTAATTCTCGCTAATTAACATGTTTTTACCGAGTATCGGTGATAAAGCATTTTTAGATATTTTAATCTACAATAAAATTTCATATACCAATATAAACAAACATTCCACAATAGTTTAGTAAGATAACACAAATAAGTAAGAATATAATAGTGTTTATGTATTAATGCCTTGAAAATATTATAATCTTACAATGATAATTCTCAACTTAGAATTCAACAAGCCGCCTAGGGAAAACTTGTTAAATTCAATTAGGAACACGGATCCCCTCCAATTAGTATGCACCATCCAAGACTTGTCTAATCTAGCATATATTAATAATCATTTTCTTTGGCCATTAGTTTCATTAACAGATAAAAATCCAAGACTGTCAATCTAAACCTTTAAGATCATGCAGATGATGGACAAATTATGAGTAAGATATGAGTCTTAGAGTGATGGTCTAAATATAAAGATTCATAATCAAGGGTATAAAGTTAGGCTCTTTATGCCTATTAAAATTGTTACATTGTCTATATTCCTAATAGGAGATGAGTTTTCTTAGTCATCAAAGGTGGACTCTAAGAGTAGAGACATTGGTATATTGTCATTGGTGACTATATATTTGATCGGGACTAAATCCAAATTGATTTTAATAATTCAATTTGAAAAAATAATTTGTTTTAAATAATCATATGTGTTACATCTTAATCTTGAAATGAATTAATGAGTTCATATTTTTGACTTGACTTGTGTCTTTTAATATACCAAAGGGTGACTTACTCAATTACCTAGAGTTATGTATACTGATACATTGAAGACATGACTCTTGAATAGCGTAGACTCCTTATCTATACATATAGAATCCATAGCTCTTTTGGAGAGATAATGATCTTTCTTATAGGCAATATCTTGTAATCAGAAACTAGAGCGCTTAACCATATAAATGCATATGTGTAATCAAATTGTATATTATTTGTATTGGTTATGAATAGTAAGAATTCTAATAGTGAGATAATCAAATGCAAGATAGATATAATCAGGAAGATAAAATAGAATTTATTCTTAAGCCGATTATGGATATCTTAAGGGGATGTTGCACATGATGATATGTCATGAATAAAAAACTTATTAGAGCTTCGTAATTTATATATAGTTTAAGAGTACAACTCTAAGCTTTTAGTGAAATAACTCTAGAGTTAATAATTATAAAATATACATTTTAGGGATATATTATTTTATAACTATAGGAACTTGATCTATATATGTCTACTGGGTCCCATTTACTAGCTCATGTATTTTCATGTACCGATGTGGCGTGTTTTTCCAACAAATTGGTAACTTATGTTAATTCTTAGATTTGCTTAAAATTCAATTGATTGGATTTTATTAATTCATATTAGTTTATTGATTGAATTAATTTTATAAATTAATTCAAAATAGACATGTTGAATTCTTTGAATATATTGTATTTGAAATGAGATTATTTGTATATGACTATTTTAATTAGATAATTTTTATAATAGGTTATTTGAATTAAAACTAAGGCTCTATGAAACATAGGAGTAATTATTCAATCGGTTCAAATTGATTTCATCAAATAATTTAAGAAGCCAAAAAACATGTGGCAGGGGTATGGCATGTTGGCCATAGTGTAGGGCAGTAAACTGCCCCTGCTAGGTTAGCAATCCATCTCTAAAGCATTTTTATGACGAGATTTGATCCAAACATGAATTTTGAAGCCTAATCTAATAAGAATGAGTGCCCTTCTTACCTCTCTAAATAGGATATGTTTCTTTATTTTTATTTAGATCACTTGAAAAATTTAGAGTGAGTTTTTTGGAAAGAAAAACTCTGCAACTCCCATAGATTTATTATTCAATATCAAGAACCTTAATTCTTAGTTTTCTCTTGTGGTTGGAAGGAGACGTTGCCTGATGGAAGACTAAACAATGTGTGCCCACTCGCATTCAAATCCTGGCAAAGAGAATAACAAAGAAGACTTGTGATTAAGGCTCTTCTAGTGCGGATTCTCAAGTTGCAATTTTGTTGATTTTATTTCAGTTAGATGTGTGATTTTTGGTCAATAAGAGGTACAAAGATCTTAGATTAATTTAAATATACAGCATGTCTAACTTGTTTTTAGGGTTTTTAATAAAAATTTTAAAATTTCACTACTTACTCGTTTTCTAACATATACAACCAAGAAACTTTCTAAAAAACCAACAATCTAACATGAACAATAGAACCAAAACCTGTAGATTTCAAATCAACCAATCAACAAAAGCACATCCAACATACCACTTGTTGTTCTGTTCTCTTCAATGGAGGTCTGCTCTTTTAATCTCGACGAAGCTAGTTGCTCTTTGAAAGGTAAATTGTAAGATGAGTAACAAATTTAGGGACTGCATAAGAACAACCATCGCCATGGTTGAGCTACAAATCCACCTCCCAGATCTCTTCATCAGAGCTACCTCTATTAGCAAATCTCATCGTCATGGCATCATCTCCTTATAAGGCTACATCGCTGTTGCAATGGTGTAGAGTCGAAAACCCTACATATACCATTAAGCTCTCTTCTTTGAAAGACCTCATTTTTTCGAAGAAGATGAATTAGAACAAGAGGAAAACTTAATCTTCAACCCAAAAATAAAATCTTGCTAAACCTACGCTTCTTAAGTTTAATCTTTATGGGTTTGACCCTCACAGAGGATTTTGAAATTTTTATTTTTTTTCCTTTTCCTTTTTGTTTTCTTCTTAAAAAGCCATAAGTGTTTTACTAAGAAAAAAATACAAAAAGACCACCAATGCCCCTGAAAAATAGATTATGTGCAAATCATGTGCAAAAATAGTGCAAAATTTAATAGATGTGATCAAAAGGACCAATGGTGTAATACATTTTTAAATTCAAGGAGTAGATTGGAAATTTTTTAGCTAAAGAGACCAATTTGCCAAACGCGACAAGTTCAGGGGGACAACCATACAAAAAAGCATTTCAAATTCTCTACTGTTCGAATATTCTACTTAATCAAACATGTATTTGGGTTGTTGACTTGACTCTAAGTCCAAGATTCTAAATCCAAACCTCCAAACAAACAGACTCTTGGTGAATCTTGATATTAAAAATTTTTAACCAAAAATCAAACTACAATGCACATTTAAGTATCTATACCCAAAACCAAACCACAAAGTAGAAAAACCACATCTTTTCCACTTATTGTGGTGCGGCTTGGGTTGTTTTTACAGTTAAGTAGTAATTTTACTCACAACTAATGAGTAATTTAGAGGGATGCCTGCAAAGAATGGATTTATTATTTACGCTGGTAATATATTGAAGAGATAATTAGTAGAGATGCCACAAACTTTTGTCATGGATTCATTTAACGTACAAAAAGAAAATCTCTTGCAATTTGTGTCATGATATGTTAAAAGACCTATGTAGAATAAAGTAGCCCAAGTTAATCTTCCTATACTTTCAATTAGTGCAAACATTTCCTATCTTTCCTCCTCTTCTCTCTTTGGTTGGACTACCTTGTCCCTAGCAAAGGAAATGCACGATCTCGGCCTTTTTCCTCAATGTGACGTCCCGATGTAGATCTCCAGCCTCCTCTTCCCTGCAACAAACTCGATATCATTCCCCTTGTGCAACATCGTGAAGTCTATCTCTACCTTTTTTCCTCTATGCAATGTCACAAAATGGATCTACAACCTCCTCCACACTGTCAAACTCAATGCCTTTCCCCTAAGCAACACTGTAAGGTGGATCTCTGGCCTCCTTCCTCCTTGCAACATCAATTTTGGCCTCTTTCCTCTGCACAACACATATCTCTAATCTCTTTCGCACAACATTGTTTCCTCTTCCATAATCTTTGTTGTGTCGCTCCTTGCCAAATAGAAGTTGACTTTTTGTGTTGTTGTTATTTGTGGATGTTTGTTATTTCTATGTAGTATTAATGGATTTTTTTTTGTATAGTTTTCTTGGGATTTTAGTGTTTTGGTTTTTGGGTTGGCCATTATTGATAACAATAAGTTCCTACGTATTTGGGGCAGCAAAGGGTGGTGACTCACATGGCATTTGGTGCATGGATTTAGAATGGTTCAAATCATAGAGGCGGTTTAAACAGGTGTTTAGTAAAGTAATAAATGAGGCTAGTTCAAACCATAGAGGCAATTTTAAACTAGTCAAAATTATCAAAATCTAAACTTTGCCACTGTCCCCCGTCCTTTCAAGTTTACATGATTTGAACCATTTTCTACAGTAAAAGTCATTCTCATTCTTGTTTTGCTTTCATAAACCATAGTTTTTTAAATACTGGCTTTCATTTTAAACTTGATGTAATGTTTTATTCTCATTTTAAACTTTTATATTTGAGATGCCAGTTCAAAACCACCGTTTAAACCATAAAGTTTAAAATCCACAGTTTAAACCATAAAGTTCTAAATCACATCATTCTGAACCCGTACACCAAACGAACCCTCGATGCTTATGGACCAATAACTGGTAACATGGTGGATATCCGATGGTATCACATTGAATGCCAACTGATATCCTAAAGTTATATTTGGTACTTTAATGGCTTGTTTCGGAACATTATTTGGACCAAAATACTATAGCAATTTAAATTTTATAAGAAGATATAGTAAAGTTGGTTTAAACCAAAACTATTTGGTTTTGTTCGAAAATGGGCTCGAAATATAGTGGGTTGACATAGTCGTGACATTCTTTGTAAATATTGTTTCTCATATCATAAGTTAATCCAAGCTTTAAAATTATGAGTTTGGATTTGTGATATTTCTATAAAGAGCACAATATTGGATCTTCAAGTATGCACTCCATGAGTAAATTGTTTAAAAAGTCGACCATCATAATTAACATTGACAACTAGTAATCTTCACCGGCTTTAATTGTTAGAAAATAATCTACTTTTTTTTTTATAATCTATTAGATTATGTTTAAATTATTCTAAAAATAGATTTTCAACAAAATTTATATAAAAAAAAAAGATAATCACCACAATTTTTTTCTCCTAAATCCCTAATGTTAACTGTAATCTTAATCTTAATTCTAAATCCCTAAACCTAAATCAAGAGACCGACTCAAATCCCCCAAAACTTGCCACACAATTTCCCTCATAGGAAAAAAAAAAAAAGCAAAACAAAACATAATTATCGTGGTCTATAAATATAGTGCCAATGGATCAGGACGCTCTGCCACTAGATCAAGCATGGGGTTGCGGCCATAGTTGCGAGTAGATCTCTCATGATTTACAATTAAGTTCAAGATTTTTTTTTTAATAACGATTGTTGTTTGGGTCTAAAAATATGTCTGATATAACCTCAAGTATAAGGTTATCTAAGTAATAAATCTCGATGAGTTCGAGGTTGCTCCCATAGGGAAAAGATATTGTAAAGGTCCAATATATTAGTTCTATTATGTTTAGCTGAAGAGTCTGAGAATAAAAGTTAGTTTTATTTACAATTTATTTACAATATTTACATATTTTTTTCCTTTTTTCGTTTTTAGATTTCTTTTTTTTTTGGAATTTTAACAACAAGAAATGTGGCTTAGATTTGAATAGTAAATGGAACTTTAATAAGCAAAATCTAACTTAAGAGATGGAACTTTAACAATAAGTGCAATTAATTTTAAAGGTAACAATAATTTTAACAAACACCGAGGATTAAAGGTTCAATTCTGGTAATTAATTGAAATATGTTTTAGTTTTTCTAAGCTTATTTATTAATATGGTTTAAGTATGCAATATGCCATACTTTGTCTACAATAAATCAAGAGTTACCAAGCATTTATTGTGTCAATTCATGTCTATAGCGTATCAAAAACTCATTTTTAACAAATATGTATGTTTTCAAATTAACTTACAAAAATTACCGACAAAATTTACCGTTAAATATTTACCATGCCATTTTATGTCTACAAATAATCAAAGTATTCCTAAGCATTATCCATGCCATCCTATGTCTATGATAAATCAAAACTTAATTTTGCAAGAATTTTAGTTAAGTTAACATGAAAATTATAAGTTTTCTAAAATGATTTTGACATTATAACAACTTCAAAAACTAAAAATATTTACCTTAATTTTGTTAGAATATCCCCCTCTCTCCCCAGCAAAGTAGAATTTATAAGGACATAACAAAAGTAGAAACACACATATTTTTTACTGATCACAACTATTTTGCAACATAAAAACTAGAATTATTTTACAAAAATATAAAACAAAAATTTAGAAGAGGACTAACATAAGAAGTAGGAAGAAGAGAATTTTCTCCAAAGGAGAATGGTATGTATTACATGAAGGGAGGGGGTATTTATAATAGAAGAAAATCTACTATTTACAAGATTTTTACATTTATTTATTTATTTTTTAATTATTTGTATTATTTTATTAAGATATTTTTAAGTGGAGAATGATGTAGGATACAATATAAATGATGGAGAATTTTTTGGAATAATTTACACTCAACCACTCCATTATTCCTTAACTAATTTTGATTTTTATTGATTTTTTTTCATTATTTTTCTTTTTTTTTTCTCTCGGATTAGTTTGAAGAGTGCTTAAAAATATGGGTAATCCAATGTGACGCGGCATACGAAATGGACGCATAGCAGCTCTTAGATTGCTGACTTTGACTCACTGAACGGCGCGGATGAGGTCAACCTAGGAAACTCAACGCACACGACTTTGACTCATTTCTGACCGCGAGATCTAGTCTTCTTCAGTTAATCCGACGGAGGAGAAGAGGACGCAGCCTGTGGACAAAATGCACGTGATCAGCGAGGAGAAAACATGCAGACGGTTGAGATGCGTTGATTTGAAGCTGATCCAATGGATGAGATCGCGTTACGTGTCAGTTTTTGTTTTTATTTTTATTTTTTTGATTTCTTGAGTATTTGAGGTCATTTTTTGCCCTTTTTTGCACCATTTTTCTTCGTTTTTCTTCTAGATTTTAAATCTAAAATAAAATAAACAAACCAAAATTAATTATTTTACAAACATAATTTTCACAATAATTAAAAATATTTATTTTACAATAAAACACACAAAAATTATTAAAAATACATAAAAATTTCTAAAATTGACAAACCTTAACAGATATGCTATTTAAGACTCAGGATTATTTTTATAAATTGCTAGAGACATAATAGAACGTATTTGCAGACTCAAAACTTATTTATAAACATATTAAGACTCAAAATAAAATCACATAATATTTTTTTTTCGATTGTGATTATTTACAAACTAAACACTTATAAAACAAACAGAAATTTTTCTATAAATTACCAAAAATGTTACTAAATATAAAAACACACTAAAAGCACATTTTTAGATATATTTACACACTAAGACACTAAAACACTGTTTATCACTAAATTGTTGTAATTGATGAGCTTTATGAGAAATATTAATGCAAAATGCTTGATTTTAACGTTAAGAAAAGTACGTTTTCTAAGTCTCATCAATTGTCTTGTTCACAATTTCAATTTTTAGCCACTTATAGTCTTTAATATATTTTTTTTACACTTCCCTTATTCATTTTCCCATTAATTTACAAATTTTTCAAATTATCTTCCCATTAACTACGCTCACCTACTAAGTCAGTCTATCTTTACCCTATCCTTTTAAATAGCCACATGTTGTCATATCATTCTACAACAGTTGTCTTATGACTTGAAATGCCAACACTAGAGAGATTTTTTTTTTCATTTGGCTAAATGTACTTTATAATATAATATAAATTACAAGCTTTTAAATCTTTTTAGAAGCAAATAGCATATTTACTTAAGCTGATACTAAATAACATTTTCAAATTTTTTCTTTAATATATCATTCCACTTTCATATTTCTTTGATTTTATTTTCATACACTATCATCTTCCTTTCTTGGTTCTTTTTTGGATTTATGATAAAAATTTCCCCTTAACTATAACCCTAGAAACATTATGCCACTCGGACTTCAAAATATAACATGTGTTCTCATTGTTCTATGAACGTTAACAATTATTATGAATTTTGATATAAATGACACAATATCAGAAATAATGAGGATTGTTGAGCAATTTAGTAAACCATTATACTGTTAGCTTACTCTAATACAGTCATATGAAAATGAAGGAAGATTGTTTTAATTGTTTTAAAGTTTTTTAGTTTATTTTTTCTAACAATTAAATTTTTAAAATTATATCAAATTTTAAATCTAAATTAGCTTTATATATGATAGAGTTACTAAAAAGCTCTTACATTATATGCAAAATCTTAATTATACATCAATTTTTTTATTAAAACTCTTACAATAGGAGGAATTTTGTTAATATTTTATAGACCTGGGGAATGCATGTTACTTTTTGAAGTTTGGGGGCATATTATTATAGGGATTGTAGTTGAGAGGGAATTTTGTAGTTAATCCTTCTTTTAAAAAGAAAAAAATTTCCTCCAAGTTTATACCATTAATTTAAGGTATGTTTGGTATTTAAAATGAAAAATGATTTTTCTGTTTGGTATTTAAAATGAAAAATGATTTTTCTTTCTAAAAACACAATGGAACAAGCTCTTTATCGAGCTGATGGTAATGTTTGGCCACTTTAGAATCTGATTGAGACAAACCTTAGGGTCAGGTTGATGAGCCTGGGCTAACATTGAGGTACAGTCAATTAGTAAGGCTAAATAGGTATCGAGCTTGTGGTTTAACCTTGGAGCTACCTTGACCTGTTTGTTTAATTTTTGCACTAGTCTTTACCAAGCAATCGAATCCTTATGCTTGTCTTAACTTGACAATCCAACCCTAGTGTCGGTTCCAACTAAGATAGTTTGATCTCAATACTTGTCTTAACCCAACTGTTTGATTCTTACTCCTATCCCGGTTGATAATTCAATCCCAACATAGGTTTAAACTTGTTGTACTTGACCTCACACTATGTTGTAGTTGGTGATATTCTTATTTTTTTTAAGTAACAAAATAATAGTTTCCAAGAGTTTTGTTAGAAAACAAAAAAATGATTGCTAGATATGTTTTTTTTGGTTTAGAAAAAAAAATGAAAAAGGAAAATGTTACCAAACAAAGTCTAGTAGTTCAGCACATAAAATTCGAATTTACATAAAAATGAGTCTTCAGTCTATTGATATCCCAATTCTACTTTTCACACACCCTTACTTTAACCACCCTTATTTTGTTTGTTATACCTCTCTTCAAATTTCCAAAAGATTCCTACAATTAAATTAAATATTACTTTTCCTTGTTTCACCCTTCAACAAGCCAAATTTACTATTTTGTTTACAAATTACCTGATTATTTGATGACCTTTTCTTTTATTATTTTAAAGTAATAGGACTATTGCTACTATTGTTGCTGCTACTATTATCATATTTACAAAGAAGCATCATAGCCTCTAGATGCTGGTGTGGTATGCTGGATTGTAAAATGGTTAGTTCCAAAGCTAGAACCTATTAGATTCCAATATATTTTTTTTAAAACAAAGAAACACCAACTGCCTTCGGTCACTGGTGTAGAGTGCTGAATTATAACCTAGTAGGTTCCAAAGCTAGAACCTACTAGATTTCAACATATTTTCTTCGAAACAAAGAAATGTCAACTACCTTCGGTCACCGACACATAACCTGTTAGATTCTGTCTCAGCAAGATTTGATGAAGTAGCAACTAGTGTTTGTGTTTGTGAATGCTAAGAAATCACAGTACCTCCACTTGTGCATACATATCCAATCTGAGATTTAGCTTTATGTGGATTTGACAAATAACCTGCATCTACATAACCAATTAACCCAAGTCAATTGTTCCTCAAGGATAATGAAATATGTGCTTAATACCATTCCAATGTCTCCGTGTAGGAGCTCAGTAAAATCTTGCTAATAAGTTAACAATGAAAGCAACATCTAGTCTTGTACAATTGGCAAGATACATAAGAGTTCCAATTGCACTTAGGTATGGTACTTTAGGACCAATAACCACTTCATTATCTTCACAAAGACCAAATGGATCAATTTCCACTTTGAGTGATAAGTTTACATTGGGGTGCTTAAAGGATTTGCTTTGTCTATATTAAAACGTTTTAAGACCCTTTTAATATAATTTGATTGATGCAAAAGTATTCCACTTTGTAAATGCTCAATCTTTAAACCAAGACAATACTTGGTTCTTTCAAGGCTTTTCATTTCAAATTTTATTTTAGGTATGTCATTGTCTCAAGAATTTCTTTATGAGTTCCAATGATGTTTAAATCATCAACATAGACAGTAATAATCACATATCCAGATGTTATTTTCTTAACAAAAACACATAGGCACGTAGGATTATTTTCATATCTTTTCTTTGATAAATATTCACTTAAACGATTATACCACATGCTTTCAATTACTTCAACCCATACAACGGCCTCTGTAACTTGATCTAATACATTTTTTAGGTTTTGAACTTAATGCTTCAGGCATTTTAAATTCTTCAGGGTTCTTATATTAATATCACTATCAAGTGATCATACAAGTAAGTTGTAACAGCATTGATAGGACTCATTTCTAAATCTTTAGAAATTGTTAGGCTAATTAGATATCTAAACGTAATTGTGTCCATTACTAAAGAATACGTTTTTTCATAACCAATTCTAGGTCCTTGCAAAAAACCTTGTGCAACAAGTTCAGCTTTGTACTTCACAATCTAGTTTTTCTCATTGCGTTTCTACACAAAAAACCCATTTATATCCTACAGATCTCATAGCTTCATGTATGAGAACAATAGGTCTAAAAGCTTTACACTTATTAAGAAAATTTAATTCAGCTTGTATTGCGTCTTTCCATTCAGACCAATTGTGACTATTTTCACGCTCAGTAATTGATCATGGTTCAAGATCCTCACTTTTAACGATGCATGCCACTGAGTAAGAAAATATTTCATCAATGTCCTCCATTTTATTTCAATTTCACAATCCTCCTGTATTTACATAATCAACAAAGATCTCATGATTTTCTAAATCTTCCAGGTTTTGGTCAACATCAAGAGACCTTGATTTATCTCATTTTGTGTTTCTTTTGAAACACATTCCTCCAAATAAAGGTCATCATGCTTTTTAGCTCCTTTCCTTTTTTGAGGAATTTTATCTTTGGAATCGATTGGCCTACCATGCTTCAGGCGTACCGTAAACTTATGAGTGACTATATTTTTGATTTGTCTTTCTGGGACTTTAATTCGAACAGGAGCATTAGCAGCTGGTGCATGTGATTCAGTCACTTGTTTTGTATTTGTGAATGCATCTAATATTTAATTTGCTATATTTTATAAATGCATAATCTTTTGCACTTCTAGTTCACACTATTTTGTGTACAGATCAAAAACAATAGAGATAGTTCATACCATATAATCTCTTTTTCCAACTGTTTCTTATCTCTCCCTAATGTCGGGAAAACTATCTTATTAAAATGACAATTGGTAAAATGTGTTGAAAAAACATCTCTAGTTTAAGGCTCAAGATATCTAATGATAGAAAGGGATTTGTAGCCAACATATATTCCCAGTCTTCTTTGGGGACCCATCTTTGAGCGTTGTTGTACAGCAATTGGTACATATACCACACAACAAAAATCCATAGATGGGAAATATTTGGTTCTTGACCAAAAGCTAGTTGTAATGGGGAGTATTTATGATAAGCACTTGGCCTGATGCGAATTCATGCCGTAGCATGTAAAATTGCATATGCCCATACAGAAATTGGAAGCCTTGTTCTCATTATTAATAGTCTAGCAATGAGCTAGAGACGCTTAATCAATGATTTAGCCAAACCATTTTGTGTATGTACATGAGCAACAATATGCTCAACAATAATCCCAACTAACATATAACAATCGTTGAAAGCTAGAGATGTAAATTCACCAGCGTTATCAGGTCTAATTTTCTTAATTGTAAAATCAGAAAATTGTGCTCGTAACCTAATTATTTTAGCTAGAAATCTTGCAAATACCACTTTGTGAGTTGATAATAAACAAACATGTGGCCGTCTGCTAGAGGCATATATTAATGCCATAAAATATTTGAATGGTCCATACGATGGGTGAGTGGGCCCACACATATCACATTGAATACGTTTAAGAAACATAGGTGATTCATAATTAGTTTTAACTAGTGATGGTTTCAAAATCAGCTTTCTAAGAAAACAAACTTCACATGAAGTTTTATTTGTTTGAAGGAACTTCTAGCCCTTCAATGGATATCCATGTGAGTTTTCAATAATTCTTTGCATCATTAATGAATCAGAAAGATTTAATTGGTCATGTCATAAGTGTAATATCTAAGGATATTCTTTAACTACCATATGTGATCTAATCACATTTGTAATATACATGTACTTTTTATTATATTCAGTCCCAAACTGAGTATCATATCTATGAAGGTTTATGTCATAAAAACTCAACAAATTCTTTTTGCATTTTGGAGAAAACAAAGCATTATTTATGAAAAACTTTGTTACATTTGGCAATATGAATCTAGCTTTATCAGTTCCTTCATGCAAGTCTATAGGACTTGATATTGTATTTACAACTCCCTTTATTGGTTTTAGATCTGAGAAATACTTTTACTTTTAAGGATAGTGTGTGTTGTGCTACTATTTGGTATGCAAATATCCCCAGCATTATCTTTGAAATTTGCTCCTTCACTAGTATAATCCATATCAAGCTTCACAAAAATAAACAATTTGATGAGAATAAATTTTCAATCCTAATATTTTACATAAGGCATTACATAATATGTCAAAAACAAAAAATAACTTATAAAAGGATTATTTAGTACAATAAACATATTAGTGATATCTAGTTATCATCAATATCTCTTTAAACAAAATCATCAGTAAAATTAGAAACATCAAGATGAGTCGAATCATCAGTAGTATCAAGATGTTTAGTACAATTTACTTCCTTCTCTTTCATTTTCACGGATACCTTATAAAGTTTACAAAGATGCTTTGGCATTTAGCAGACTTGAGCCTCGTGCTATTTAGTACCGCATCTATAGCAGGAATCTTCAGGATTTCGGGAAGAATTTTCAAGAACAATTTTCCCTTCATGATGGTTTTTTTAGATTGTGTGGTTTTGTGTGGGGTAAAAACTGCCTTAACTGTGTCCCCGACCATGGCCACGACCACAACCACATCCATGTCCACAGCCACGACTACAACCATGATTTTGTCCTCGTCTAAGATTTTTAATACTTGTAGCATTTGCTTCTGGAAATACTGCCAAACGTGTTAAACAAGACTGGTGATTTTTTATCAAAAGCTCATTATTTTTCTCTACTATTAGTAGAGAAGAAATTAGTTCATAATATTTCTTAAAACCACACAATGGATATTGTTACTATAAGGTTATGTGGGATGCATGAAATATGGAGTAAGTCTTTTCCAACATTTCTTCATCAAATTTTTTTCTCCCCATAAAACTTCAATTGTGAAACTATTCTAAACATAGTAGAATTACAATCACTGACCTTTTTAAAGTCTTGGAATCGCAAAGCTTTCCATTCATCATGGATTGTAGGAAGGATAAGGAACCATTCATCATGGGTTGTAGGAAGGATAACTTCCTTTTGATGATCAAATCTTTCTTTAAGATCCTTCCATAATGCACTCAAATATTTTACAGTAAGATATTCTCATTTTAAACCTTCATCAAGGTGTTTGAGACGTAAAATCATCGCTTTTATCTTATCTTGCGATAATGTGGTATTGCCTTCTTTGATTGTCCCTGAGGGACCCATTAACTCAACATGTATTTTTACATCAAGAATCTAAGGCATATAATTCTTTCCCGTGATATCCGACGTAGTGAACTCAAGATTTATAAGGTTTGATATGGTAATAACTATAACAAAATACAATAATAATTAGAATTACAACTTTATTAATTTAAAACATAAATATTACGAACATTACGGCCTCGTTTGGTTTCGTTCTCAAAATTTTTAAAAATATTTTCGTACTTTTTTCGAGGCAAATATTTTAAAAATGCTCTCAACGCAATTCCCAAAAAATTTCCATTTTTCAAAACAAAAACATTTTTACATATTTTAAAAATAATACCAAATGGCCCATACATGTCAAACATAATAACAATGAACAAAAGAGGAAAAATAAAGAATGTGATAAATACAAATAACAAATTAAATTCCATGGGAGAATATTCGCCAATAATAAGAAGGATAATAAGCACGATGAAGAGAGCAATTATGATCATTAATAACTAATTAATAATTTTATGAAAATCATAACTATAGAGAATTTCTAGTAAGAAAATAGAATATTAAGGAGGATGAGAAGTGATATATAAGAGTTAAAAATTTACCAATTTATAAAATAAAGAATAGATGTTATTTAGCCGTTTATTATCATTGAAATAGTGTTTTAGCCGTTGGAATAGTATATAGATGGTATTGTCCTTGTTTGGTATTTTAAGAAAATATAAAAAACATATATGGTAATACTAACATATAAACAAATACATAAACAATAGTCAATTGTAATAAAATTTAAGAAAAACAACAAGTAGTTAGAAGATCTATATATATGTGTGTGTAGGAATAATAATATGTATATGTTAGAACAACAACAAGCTCTCAATAGATAGGAGACTTGGCCTTCCATATTGAACATAAATAGAAGCAATTAATAGGTAGGATGTCACGCCCCAGAGTGCAGAAAGTGACGTGGCGGTTTAATTAAGTTAATTAAATAGAAATTTAATTAAGTCGTGAGTTTTAGAATATAATTTAATTATGAAAATATAGTAATTCTAAAATCTTTTTAGCAAATATTCACAACTATCTAATGAATAAGAATAAAAATTGAACAATAGGAAATAATAAAATAATAAATAAGAAAAGTATAAGAAATTCGAATTGGGTCTTACTGACCCACATCTTGTGCACACACATAGTAATGACAATATTATGTTACAACTACAGTCCAAATAAGAAGAGACTTAGAATATTACATGCCTTGATTTTATAATTTAAACAACCTACTTAATTCCTCTACTGCCCGTGTATCTTGTTTGTGGACTCCTCTTCAAACCTAAGTTAAAATCCACCTAGAAGGGAAAGGTTTTAAAACAAATAAAAAGTGAGCGAAAGGCTTAGTAGGACTATAAATTTAAAAACATTTAATTTTGAAAGGAAAATTTCATAATTCAGGAAGTAATTAGAAAATAGACTTAAATAAACAAATAAATAAAATTTAATAAAATTAATCTTACCAAAACTGTTTAATTTGGTTGACCAAAAAGAATAACATTTTCTTTTTCTAGGGAAACCATATATGTAATACCACCGTAGTGGCCTAGCTGGGTTTCGGGACCTGCCTCCAAGGTCGCACGCTATACTACCCGATCTCTGATATGGCATCATGCCCTTCTATATATATTTCTATAATTATTAAAAATCTCTTTTACCAAGTATTTCCATTTTCATTCATTATGAGATTTATTATGAAAATTACCTCAATCTACTGTTTATAAAAACAGCTAATGAAAATCCCTTTTTAATCACTTATTGAAAACATTTTGATAATAGTCCTTTTGAGGCCAAAATCTTTTAAAAACTCGGTTACCAAAGAAAAGAGTAGAAGTCCTACCTTAATACTCGTGTTGGTGCCCTATACCATAGCCTCGGTCCACTACACGTCAGCTCCATGAAATTATGAACAACCTTAAATGTATAATAACTAAGTCTATCAGTATCTAGCTTAAGATATCCTATATCATTAAATTGTTTCATGGTGTCCTAGTGTGCCATTTGTATTTACAAAATCATTTTACAAGGTCGAAATCTCAACCGGGGTCCAAAACAGTAAAAACGGGTGAAACATAACAAAATTACACCATGCCCAGTCAGCCTGTTCGTTGCCCTAGTTCGGCTGACCGAACTGTTGCCGGAAAACCAGGTTTGGTCGGTCGAACTTTTCTAGGTTCGGCCTACCAGACGTATGAATCCGGCCTGCCAAACTCATGAATCCGGCCTACCGAACTAGAAAATTTCAGAATTTTTCAAGCATGGGTTCTCGGCCTCCCCGTGTCCAAATCTTCATTTCAACCTATTTTCTCAGTTCTCAGGCATGGAAAACATCAATAGTTGATAAAAAAAACATTACAAAACACCTTTGAACCAATTTAAACAAGATTTGGACAAAGATTTTAAAAATTTTCAAAAATAGAGAAAAATAAAGAAAATTAGGAAATCTTGATTCAAACCCGTTTTTGATCAAACAAAGCTTAGATTCTAGTTTTCTAAGTTTTTCTAACTTAGATCAAAGATTTTTCTAAGTTTAAATAAGCTTAGATTTCAAAATGCTAAGAATTTAGAGAAATTTAGAAAAGTTTAGAAATTTAGAACTAACCTTGAATCAAAGCTCTAAATCGTGTTTGTAGTTGCTAAATCGTGTTCTCGAGCTTCCAATCTAGCTGAGAAGCAAGGCTTGAGCTCGAATTGTTGAATAAAAAAGAGAGAGGGAAGAGAAAGAGAAAGACAGGCGGTGAGAGAGAGTGAAAGCTGAGAGTGAGAGAGGAGAGAGACGAGAGAGTGAGTGAGAATGAGAGGGAGAGGGAGAGATAAATAAAGGGAGAAAGGGACAGTTGGCTACACAAAAACCATGTGCAACAGCACACTGATTTCAAATAGAGCATATTTGGTATTTGTCAAATTGTTTTGTTTCAAATTCAAAATAACAAATAAAAATTAATTTAAGGTAATTAAAAATCATCAAAATGATCAAAAACAACATTAATTTAGAAATTCCACCAAATAATCAAATTAAATTTTAAAAAATATTCATTATGACACACTAATCCACCATTTACTCACAATATCACTTAATTAATTTTGAGGCGTTACATAAGAGGCTCACCCTTCCATATTGAACATAACTAGAAGCAATTAATAAATAGGAGGCTTAGCCGTCCAAAAATAAACAAATAGCCTATTTGGCAAAGTTGATTTTAACCAACTTTTCAATTAGGAATGGTATAAAACTCTCGCATGCTACAGTAAAAAAGAAAAAAGTTGTTACAGTTTAAAGCTCTCACATGCTATAGTATTTATAATTCCAACCAATGGTTCTAAATGTTGAAAAAATAGCACGTAGCGAAATTTTAAAAAAAATTTATATCAGAGTATTTTTCAAAACAAAAGTTTGACATACTATATGCATGAATTAACCAGATCTTACTAACCTTGTAATGCCGAAAAACTCCCGCAATTAGTGAAGAGAGGTAATGTTCTAGAAGGATCTCAACCAACTGGCCTTCTTTGCTATTCTCTATCCATGATCGGAGTGAGTGTGGGCTCACATGTATAGCTCTTCCACCAGGTGACTCTCCTTCCAACCAATTGAGAGAACGCAAAGCTAATATTCGTGATTTGTGAACAAGAGCTCTCAGGAAGTTTCAGAATCTCACCAGTAGAGTTTTACTCTTAATCTCTCAATTGATCTAAATAACTTATGAGACTCACTCCCTATTTATAGAGGTCGGGCCTAGGGTCAGTCTTTGTCAGATAACGTCTCAAAAATTTGAATCAGAAACAAATTCGGATCAATATCTGATGAAATCAGCGTGAAAATGCATGATTTTTTATCGCACATAGGTAGGCCGATTTGCCTAACCGGCAGGTCGAACTTGCCTCATCGGCAAGCCAAACTTGAGGATCGGCATGTCGAACTGTCGAAAAAAAATCTCAGCGAATCTTTTTTTTCCCACCCGAGGTTCTATAGGATAAAGCCTTAGTTTTAATTCAAAAAACCCAATAGAGAAGTTATCTAATTAAAACAACTTTATCTAGATAATCTCTAGGAAAATAAATAGATTCCTAATAATTCTATAAGTTTATCTTGATTTAATTTATCCAAAATTA